>JAODAL010042574.1:0-34668 GCA_025379985.1 Phyllomedusa bahiana | reverse complement strand
GCGAAGGGGCTTTTAAAAGGTGGGCGGGGGCAAAAATTAGGTAGGCGGGGCAGTATAGGCCCCCGGGGCAGAAAATATGGGTAGACGGGGCATTGTATAGGGGGGCCGGGCGGAAAGGCAGCCAGGGGAAAAGAATATGGTAGGCAGGGCAGTGTAAGGCATAGGGCAGTGATACACCCAGGGGCAGTGTATAAAAAGCGGGGCGTGTATGGGCCCCGGGGGGGGCGTATTTTAGGCAGGGGGGGCTTGTTTATGGTGGGCAGGGCGTTATAGGTACCCGGGGCAGTGTATGGGCAGGCGGGAAGTTTTAAAGGCGCCAGGGGCAGTGTATGGGTTTGGCAGGGCAGTATAGGGGTAGCAGGGCTTTTATATAGGTAGCCAGGGGCAGTATATAGGGAGCGGGCAGAAAATTTAGGCAGCCAGGGGCAGTGTTAGGAGGCAGGGCAGTATATAGGTGCCAGGGCAGTTTTATGGGTGGGCCGGGGGGCAGTGTATAGGGAGGCAGGGCAGTATATGGGTAGCAGGGGGCTATATAGGGAGGCAGGGCAGGGTATAGGCAGCCAAAGGGCCTTATATGGGTAGGCAAGGAGTTTAGGCAGCCAGGGGCAGTGTATAGGTAGGCAGGGTTTTTACTTATAGGCGGCAGGGAAGAAAGTAGTTTAAAACAAAATAAAAATAATACTCCCCCCCCCCCCGCTTGTCCCCTCCTTTTTCACCTGCTCCGAGCGGCCGCGGCTTCTGGGACAGGTCGCGGAACAGGCGTTGAGACGTCTTACATGCGCGCCTGCTGGCGGCCCCGGGGCTGAACAGACAGGGGCACGGGGGCCGTGTTGGCTGTGGCTGGGTCTGTGACCGGCCATGCAGCCCGGGTGGCGGGGTGGCCCTTGGGCCCCGGGCCCCCTGAAGTGGCCACAGATTGGGCCCCCTCGGGGCCCCCCGGGGGGGGGGGGGGGGACGGCCTCCTCGGCAGGCGATCCTACGGGCAGCCCGGGCCTGGAAAGGTCCATGGATAATGAGAGCCCCTCGCATCCTAAAAATACCAGCTTACAACCACCACATAAGCTAGAGGGTCCATTTCGGATGGTAACCTGGCTCTTCCCAGTACCTCTGGTGCATTGAGTATTGGGGCAATAGTGAGTGGGGTCAGTTTCAGTCTTGGGGTGACAAAAATCACCGCTGGGTAACACTAAGCCCAAGGAATAGTAATTGAGAGGCATTTTTAAGGCGCCTCCGTTACTAAACACTAGAAATAAATGGAGAAAAAAACACCAACACTAAACACACACTAAAAAAAAATTAAAAAAGGACTCCCCAACTACAACCCTCTTTAACCATTTTATTAGAGAAATAGATCCGATGCTGGTCCGACATAGTCCACCAAATCCACCTTAGTCCAAAAGGAAAACTTGTAGATACACAAATATTACATATATACACATAGGCTGTATAGTGAATCCAGCATTCAGGAAAAAAGGTTTTACGCCCCCCCCATGTGCCACCCAACCTTCCAAAAAATTGGAGGCCCCTGTGGGGATGGGGGGCCACCCAAAAACGGCTCCGATCAGAAAAAAAAAAAATTTTGGCTAGGAGACTTGAAACTAAAAAGGGGTATTTTTTTAAAAGGTTTATATTGCGTAAAAGTATAGAAGGTGAGTGTTATGATATACCATCCTTTTGAGACCAGCTGTGTGAAAATTCTCTCTCACTAGGGAGCGTTTGTTCTTTTTAATCTTTTTTTCTCTTAAACTATTTTGAGTGGAATAACTATCTGTCTTACATGCAGAAATTCTGAAATTGGCAAATTTTTCTAAATTTTCATAATATTTTGATATTTTTCACAAATAAACAAGGATTTGATGGACAAAAATGTATTACTTAATTTAAAGCGCAATGTACACGAGAAAACAGTCTTGAATCATTGGATAGGTAAAAAGTGAAATCTAAAAATTCTATTAAACAAGGATTTATACCAAATACCTGAAAATAAAAATCCCTGTTAAACATAACTTTTTTAAAATTTTTAAAATATTAGTATCAAAAACCCCTATATTTCCACTGGCATACCTAGATGTAAGCATATGTGCACTATCTGCCGTGGGTAATCGCCCGATAAAGAGCGGCTCCGCTTTAAGACAGGACAATACACTACATGCGTGTAAAAACACCTTTAAAATCGCCCTACCCCCCGGCGTTTCCCCAAAAAAATTTAGGGTTCATAGGGGTTTCCCAAAATTTTTCTTATGTGGAAAAAGAATACGCTTATAAAACCCATATATTTTCAAACATGTACTTCCAAATTAGATAAGTGGACTGATCTTCTAAGTGCTGCCCGGTAAAATGACGATAGTTCCCGTGCACCTCAGTACGTGGCCCCAAAAGATAAGAGGGATACATCAGGTACCCCTTTTTATTTGGGTCCCACGTACTAGGGGGTTTGCCGGGGGAAATATCGTATTTAGGGGCAGCACTTGAGTAAGTATCAGCCCACTTTTAATTTGGAAGTACATGGTTGTGTAAAATGCGTTGATATGCGTATTCTTTTTCCACAGTGAGAGAAATTTTGAATCCCTGTAACCCCTAAAAATTGTTTGGGGAAAGGTCGGGAAGCTGGGATTTAAAGGGTTTTACAGCATGTAGTATATTGTCTGTCTTTAAAGGGCCACTTTTTTCGGGGCGATTTACCCACTGGCAGATAGTTCACAGTATGCTGTATCCAGGTATGCATGGTAAATATAGGGGTTTAGAACTAATTTTTAAAATAGTTTAGTAAAATTATGTTTTAAACAGGGATTTTATTTCAGTGTAGAAGGTAAAAGTGAAAAAAGTTTTCTCCATAAAGTGTTACATGTCAGATTTCAAATTGGGGTTGCGGGAAGGCCAAAAAGGTGCGGTGGTAAGGGGTTGTTCACCTCATAAGAAAATGTAAGTAGTAGCTCCTTGGGCCTCAAAAAAAAAAAATTACACTCATTTCCCTCTGGCCCCCTGGTTCCAGGTCCCCTTTCCCCAGTTTTTTTTTTTTATTAGTATTTCAAAAACGTAAAAATCACTGGTGCAGTCGTGTTTGGATTAGCAGTCAATCCACTAATTTAAGAGAACCTGTACAAAGGGTTTATGATCCCCCCTTGCTGGGGACAGCCAAGCTGTGTCAGACCTGCTGTTTCCAGCGCTGTGTCCCTTATTCTGTAAGATGCTGCAGTTTTTGAGTATTTAATGCTAAAAGTTTTCAGCCAGAAGAGTCATGAAAAGAGTCAGTTTTTTTCAAACCCCCGCCCACCTGAGGCTAGCCCCTGCCTACCCCCAACTGATAAACCTATTACTTTGAATGGGTTTAGAAACATGTGAATAACTGTCAGTGGAGGGGCTAGACTTTGGTGGGCGGGGCTAACACCTGTCCATGAATAAGATTTGAGGGGTAAATGCTTTTAAAACAAACCAAGAATCTTACAGAATAAGGGACACAGTGCTGGAAACAGCAGGTCTGACACTAGCTTGTGCTGTCCTCAGCAAGGGGGGCATAACCTATGTGACAGGTTACCTTTAAATCACCATTTGGAAGTGAACAGCTCCAAACGGTGATGTAGGTAGAGCCTCGTGTCCACTGCAGTCAATCAGCGGCTGCACCAGTAAGGAGCCTGTTGTAAAGTGACTGAATAATAACAGAAGACCGTGGAGAGTCAGCACTGGAAATAGGGACTGAAGGAAGTGAGTATACAGGGATTTTTGTTGCTTTTTTTTATTTTACTGGGGCCCCAGGAGCTCTTGCTTTCATTTTTTATGAGGTGGACAACTCTTTTTTTGAGGAATTCGACACAGATTCTGCATTGGATTCCTCGTTAAAATCCTCGTGTAATCCAACAGCCACTCATTTGAATGGCCAGTCTGTCCGCACTACAGTTCACGGAGCAAACTACAGCACGGATTTTGCATATCACGGATTTTAATTCCAAAGTGTGGAAAAAAGATAATGGACATGCCCATTATGTCGAATGGATCCTCATACCCGGGTTAGGCCTATTGTTATACTCAAATATCACCTCCTTGGCAGAAATCTGAGGTTTCGCCTTGGATTTATCGTAGATTACACAGAAAAGTCCGATGTGTGAACATACCCTTACTGTAATATTACTGTATGCATTATCCTTATGTTCTAACATTACTGGTGCTTACCAAACCCTTAATATCACTTGGTGCAATGTCCTTGTGCACGAAGAAATGATATATTACACACAGATAAACGTCACATTCTATTGTTATATTCCTGAGTACGGTCAATGCTATATTCTGGCATCAGTAATAAACACCCCGATTATCAAACATTTTTAGATGGACATAGTAATAATAATAATAATGATCTTTATTTATATAGCGCCAACAAATTCCGTAGCACTTTACAATTTAGAGGGTATAAGTACAGACAAAGAGACAGACATTGTACATGAAAAAACACTTACAGATGAGAATGAGGTGTGGGTTCTGCTTCGGGCTTGCAATTATTAGGGTGCATGGGTAGCAAAGGTGAGAAATGAAGTTTACAATGGGCCGCCCTGTTAAATAAAAATGGGGGGGTTTTCATAAAATGGAGAACCCGCCACCCCCGGGCCTTACATTATATACCGATAAGTGCCAAAATGTATTGATGACAGAAAAGTGTGTGTAGAGAGGGGGGGGGTTTTGCAATTAGGGATTCGGTGGCCAGATGAAGATGTGTTCTTAGGGCCCTCTTAAACTGAAGGGTTACGCGTGTCAAAAAGCCCGCGGGAGCATGTTCCAAGAAATTTGGGGCAGCAGTGTGAAATCTTTAAGAAGGCAGGGAAGTTTGGAGATTGAAGAATGTACTGTATCAGCAGCAGAGTGGAGAGAGCGGGTTTTGGGGGGTGCGAGATGAGGGAGGAGATGTATGGGGATGCGATGTGGAGGCTTTAGGGGGTGAGTGTTTATTTTTTTGTACCCTGTACTGAAGGGCAACCAGTGAGTGACTGACAAGGGTAGGGAGAAAAATTGACTGCAATAAAAAAGTTTTTTGTTGCAAAACACACAAGTAAGTTTTAATAGCAAAATTTCACAAAGGCTCCGTTGACAGAGTTTAAATGTGATATGAGGACGTTTCGGTCCATGGTTTTAACGAGTCACTAAAATAGATATACGAGAAAAAAAAAAACAAATTTGTGAACAAATAAAAAGGACATAAAAATTAAAAAAAAAAAAATAGAAAAATAAAAGGACTGAAAAAAATGAAAAAAATGAGAAAAAAAAACATGAAAAACCATGAAAAAATGAAAAAAACGGAAAAAACACAGAAAAATTTATAAAAAGAGAAAATAAATAGATACAAATTTGAAAAAAAAACAAAGGGATAAATATATAATATGTAAGGTAATTAAAAAAAGTTTTAGCTCAAAATAACTAAAAACAATTCAAAAAAAAGTACTTTCAAAGGGGGGGGGGGGGAGGATCATTACGCAAGGTAAAGTTTTAAAGATGGAGGTATGCCAAATCGTTCTATACTTTCGAAAGTTTTAATAGAGTTAAAGTATAAGAAAGATATAAAAAAGAGCCCCAAAAATGGTATTTGTGAAATGACAGAAAATGCAAGAAAAATTTTCAATGTAAAAGTATGGGTTGCCTAACACCCCACAATGAAAAAAATTACAATGGAGTAGATGGGGAAAAGAAGAGAGGGGGTAGCCCAAAATGAATATAGGAGCGGTGCAAGAGGGAGCAAGGTGGTGACTAAAATAAAAGGAAGATCCCGGGTTTGTCGGGAAAACCCGGAAGTTGTGGCATGTACGTCTTCCCCCGTAGAGGAGTATGGGAGTTGTTCAGGGAAGGGGACGAGCAAAGGAGGGCATGCGCAATAAAAGGCAGCGCCGAAAAAAGCACAAAGACAGAAAAATAATGAATATACTTGAAAAGGAAGTTATGAGGGGAAAAGGTAAGAATAACGTGAAGTGGTGGTAAAAGATATAGTTTTATCATAGAGATGAAAAAGGAAAAGTAAGAAAAGATGTATAGAATGGGCTGAAATGATAAAGTAATAAAAATATAAAAAAGGGAAAAAAGGAAAAAAAGAAAAAAGGGGGGACATGAGAATAGAAAAAAAGGAGGGGAAAAACCCCCATATAACTTGGGGAAGAGAAAAAAAAATTTAAAAAAAATGAAGATAAAACAAAAGACAAAGGTGTAAGAATAGGATAAGAAATTAAATGGATAATTTGATAATAAGGCGGAAGAAGAAAAAAAAGAAAAAAAAGAAAAAAGAGAGGAAAACTCCACTAAATCTCCCCCTGATGACATGCTGCACTCCCGTAGCTAAAATAAAAAAAAAAAAATTATATAGTTAGAAAAAATTTTTGAAAATGAAAAAATACCCAAAACCATGAGGTCGCATTCTCTATTTAAACCTGAGGATGGAGGGAAATTAAGTCTATGGATCCTTTTTGACTTTTTTGTTAAAAGAAAGCTTTGTTTGTTTTCCCCCTCGCGGGGTTTCAAAACCCGGGCTCAAAAAATTTGGGAAACCGAAATTGGGAAAAGCCATTTTTGGCCCAGATTCCGGGAAAAAGTGGCTGGAAGGCTTTTCCCTACAAAAAAACTTCCTTGGACCGGGTAGAGGATCATTTAAAAGGGGGGCGGCGGGAAAAGAAAGCCCAACCCTGGTGCTGCATTAAAGACAGATTGGAGGGGGGGAGAGTTTGCAAGGGGGAGCCCGATAAGCAGGGAGTTAACAAAAGTCAAGACAAAGAAAGAAGAAGAGCCGAAAGGGAGTTAAAGTTTTTTGTTACCATTAGTTTTAAGGGGAGAATGTCATCCAGAAATTTAATTGATTGGTATGCATGTGACACTGGCTCGTGTCCAGCCCCAGGTCATGATCTCTTGTTCTGTCACTTTTGTTTTTCCGCTCTTTGCCTTACTTGTTTTCCCCAGGCAGGGCATGAGTCTTTCCTGAGATTGACTGAAGTATTTTCTAATAACTATTCCAAGTGCGGCTCCCCTTTTTTCTTCTTAAACCAAAAACCCCTCATTTTTTTGGAGTACTTCTTTGGTTGCAGGGCTGTTTTGCTTATTTTAATATCACCTTTTGGGGGGTGGAGGTTTATTTTGTTTCTCCTGGAGAAACAAATTTTATTTCTGATCTTAAAAGGGATTAACCCCGCAAAAAAAAAAGACACAAAAAAACGGTTTTTTCCCAAAATCACATGGCAATATTTAGATGGGGAAGTGACAGGAAAACAGCTTTTGGGAGATGGGAAGCATGTGTCAATGTGCATGTGTTGTCACGTGTGACATGGAGATCAAAGGACCCTCTGTTATTTATTATCCATTCATCACTGGCCCTAGGGGCGCCCAGACAAACAATTCCTAAACCCTTAAAATAATCTTTTTTAAATTTGGGAAAAGTTTTAAAACCCCCAAAATTTTGGGAGTACACTGCAATCAAGACAAGAAGTAAACACATGTAAATCAACAATTAAAAGACAAAGGTAGATAATACACTCCCTCACCCTTAAATTATTCACCCACCGGCCACTTTTTTGGGACACCCCTTTTCTGTAACGGGGTTTTTGAGCCCCCCTTTTTTTTTCCCCCCTTTAGAACTGCCACAATTCTTCGTGGATGTTCCAAAAAGGTTTTTGGTTTTCGATGCTCAATTGGTACCCAAAGGGGGCCCCCGGTGCCAAAAAAAATATTCCCCCCACCCCTGACACCCCACCCCCAGCCTGAACCCTTGATACAAGGGGATGGATCCATGCTTTCATTTTGGGTTTACGCCAAAATTCTGCCCTACCATCCCAATGTCGCAGCAGAAATCGAGACTCATCAGACCAGGGAACGTTTTTTTCCCAAACTTTTACTGTCCAATTTCGATGAGTTTTGGGGAAATTTGGGCCTCAGTTTCCCGTTCTTAGCTGAAAGGGTGGCCCCCGGGGTGGTTTCTGCTGTGTAGCCCCATTTTCCCCAAAGGGTTCCGTTTTTTTTGGTTCAGGATGCCCCTTCTGCCTACCTTTGGGTTTTAAAAGGGGCTATTTGAGTCACTTTTTGCCGTTCTATCAGCTCGAAAAAAAATTGCCCCTTCTCCCTTTTACTTGGGACAACAAAAGGGATTTCCCCCCCACAGGACTGCCCCTCATGGAGGGTTTTTTTTTTTTTGGACCATTCTCTGTAAACCCTAGAGGGGTTTTGCGTTTAAAATCCAGATTCCCGCAGTTTCTGAAATATCAGACCCGCCCCTTTGGCCCAAAACCCTGGCCCCCCCCCCAAAGGACTCAAATCACCTTTCTTCCCCATAACCCGATGCTCGGTTTGGGAACCCGAGGGGGAAATTTTTCTTGACCCTGTTTTTTAAATTTTCCTAAATGCACGGGTTTTCCCCCCTTTTGATTGGGTGATTAAAAAATTAAGGTTTTAAAGAAACAGTTGGAAAGGGTACCTTATAAAGTGGCCGGGAGTGTTTTTGTTCCCTACTAATAACTCCATATTATATCATCCCTTGTGAGAACATCTACAGCAGAATAGAAACTTCCTAAACATTTCCTCTTACCTCCTCAATTACTACTGCAGGAACCCCTCCTTTCCCCACTCGCTACGAACTGGAGAAGAGAGCTGCTGAATATTAGGCTATGTCTCCACTGCAAAGGATTACGATTGTATCTTCGGTGCTTTTAGGTTTTTTAAAAAAACACCCCAAGATACAAAAGGTTCCTGCGGCCCAAAAGGCGGGAAAAAGAAAAAAAGGTGCAGTCTCCACAGCTCGTCTTTTCTTGCTTCTTTCGGCAAGGGGGTATTTAAAACCTGTTGTATAAAATGCCCGGGGCTTTTTAGCTTCTTTGCCGGGCCCTTCCCCCACAACTCCTTAAAATATCAAGATTTTCTTTATATTGGATGCTGGGTGAGCTAAAAGAGGACCCATGACATCTCCTGACATGTGTGTGTTAAAGTTAAAAGGGTTTAAAGCCTACATGGGGAATTAAAAAGTCTCCCTGGGCTTTTCACTTGTTTTTCAATCAACCCCGGAAGTGAGTTTTGGGGGGGTTTCACCTGAAAGGGCATTTTCCCCACGGAAAGGGGTTTTGGGAAAGGTTTTTTTCACCCGGTTTGAGGTTTTTTTCGGGTTCCCCTGAAAAAAACGGCCGAAAATGAAAAACCAATTGTTCTCTATAAAACCCCCTGTGCAGCTTTTCCCCACTGCCGGTTTTTGGTCGGAGGGTTTTTGCCGCCGGCGGCCCGTAAGAAAACATTGTAGAAGCACAATTTTTCCCGTCCGGTTTCCCGACGGAAGATGTGCCCCTCAATGGGAGGGGGAGGGTGTTCTTGCTAAATCACGGAGGGAAAAGCCGTCCGGCCCGGGCGGGCCCGTGGGGACGGACGAAAAACAGGACAAATCCCGGCCCGGGAAAAAGGGGCTGGAAATTTATTGTGCAGGGGGAAACGTGCCCTAATTTTCCCAACCAGATTGAATAAAGATAAGTAAACGCGAACTTTCCACAAATTAAAAAAGGTTATTTGGGGATTTGGGGTTTTGGTTGAAATTTCAGGATAAAACAAAATTTTTTTTTTATTTTAGAATGCCCATGCCCAATTGTTAAAATGCTTAAGTACTTGTTGCAAAAACTTGCTGATCTCAAAACAGGGTTTAATGGCAAAAAACCCCAACGGGATTTTTTGAACCCTGAACTCTCAAAAAATTTGGGGGATAAATTTTTGTTTGGGGAAATTTAAACATTTTTTCTCAAAATTTTGTGTTCACTTTTTGACATAAAAGACTAAGACAACAATTACAATTGTTTAAAACGTCCCTGGGTTCCATTGCGAGGCTTCAAGCGAATGCTTTCAGCCCAAATGTGGTCACGGAGTTAGTGTCACCCGCAGGTTGCAACAGAGATACAGAGAAAATGAAAGAGCCCACGAAAGGAAAAATAAGGGGAAATTCCCTTTTTGGCTACATCACAAAATTATGCCCCCACTTTCATTGAAAATTTCCCCTGCGAACCGGATGATGAATTACCACGCTCACCAGCCTTTTTTTAAAGGGGGGTTGGGAAGAAACCCAAAAAGTCTTGTCAAAACCATTAAAAAAATGTTTACTTCGCGTGGTCTGCTTTGTTTGCTAGACAACCGGCTTCATCATTTTACATGGGCCAGGTAGCATCTACGTTGGTCGAGGGAGTAGAAATGATGACTGTCAATGATGCTGGAGATGTCAAGGAGGGTGCTATGTATCTGCCACAGGCGAACTTTTGAACGTGGTGGTGTTACAGTGTGAGCAGGTGTGTCTAGTCAATACAGAACACTTTGTGAGTGATATAGTGATAAGCCTCTACTACCTGAATGACACCATTAATTCAGTCATTGTGCCTCTGAATGAACAACACATGGCTAATTTCATCTTCATGGACTACAATGCTCTAGCTCATCGAGGTCGCATCATTAGGTAATGGCTGGTGGAGACTGGGGTACCTCAAATGGAGTGGCTTGCAGTTTCTCCAGACCTGAACCTGTGGGATCAGCTGAGTTGTTGTGTAGAAACTCATAACGCTGTACCCCTGAACCTCAATGACCTGAGGGGCGCCCTTCAAGAAGAGTGGGAGGCCATGCCTCAGCAGTCAATAAATTGTGAACAGCATGAGACCTCATTGTCAAGCTGTAATTGATACTCAAGGCCACATGACACATTATTGAGACACTGACATTTTTGATGGCGTGGACCCTCCACTGTTGTTGACTTTTGTTTCATTAAATTGTTTGAGATGAGAAAATCAACATTGCATGCTATGACTTAAATGGCTACAGAATAAAATATTACTGTAGTGTGAAATTTTTACCTTTTCCATAAATCACACCCAAAAGCCAAATATCCCCAACTTTTTGGGAGTAATGTAAATCCTGATATACAACAAATCACACCATGATATTTGCTTATATTGAAACACCTTGTTCATTCAGCACTATAAATAAAGCACACAACTGTATTGTCTCCAGAATTGTGGTATACACCTAATTAAAGTTTAAATATTTAATTGCCATGTGAGTGCACTAGACAAGGTTACATACACATGAAACGGACTTTATCGTGGCAGGGCAATGCCGCAGCTTCATCCCCCTAGTACCACCAAGCTATGACTGGGTACCAAACATGAGATCGCTGATCTGTTCCTGGTACCAGTTTCCCTTTTGTCCCTGCCCATGTGTCCTACAAATAAGGGAGTGACAGCTATGAATGTGGGGTGCTTTCATATTTAAAAATATTAAACTGGTTTGTGCCTGTGACATACGGTTATTCCATAATTCCTTATGGAACCTCAGCACGAGTGTCTGCTAATTTCCTTTGATGCTTTGCTTTGCTAACAAAATTAAATGAGGAACCTGTTGAGGCTCAGACTCTCTGCTGGGGCCGCTTCGCTATCTGGATTGGGAGCTGACAGGCCTTGCATTTAAATTGAGGGAATTTGCCTTTTGTTTAATTAGGTGCTTCCTCAATACCTGACATATGTTGAGCAGAGGGTGGAGCTAAGGTGATGTTCTGAATCAGGCAATAACTGAGAGTGAATTTTGGATGAAGTTACTAGAGCTGGAAGAGGGGGATTTTTGTCATATTCCTCACTCACCAGAACTGAAAAAAAAGAAAGATTCCCAGACAAAGATCAGACCCTTCAGTTA
Organism: Phyllomedusa bahiana; assembly: GCA_025379985.1. Taxonomy (NCBI): domain Eukaryota; kingdom Metazoa; phylum Chordata; class Amphibia; order Anura; family Hylidae; genus Phyllomedusa; species Phyllomedusa bahiana. The sequence continues at coordinate 23,013 of JAODAL010042574.1, read as the reverse complement.
AAAGGCTGGCAGAGATTCATGAGGTAAAGCCATCCCAGAGTAGACCTCATGGCTGATGATGCCTAATATGCTTCTGGCCTAACACAATCTCCAGAAGAGAAAAGCCTTCTTCACTATGAATCTGTGGAATAGCCTGTCTGAGAAGCTGGTCACAGAAGGAACAGTTGAAGGTTTCAAGAAAGGCTTAGATAACCACTTACTACCAAATAATATTAACACTTATGTAGCCGTATGAAATATCTGGATCCAGTCTGATGGCAACTCTGGGATCAGGAATGAAATCTTCCTTTAGTGCAGATTGGTTCTTACCTTTTGGATTCTAAAGTCTTCATCAGTAGGGGAAACAATGTTTAAAAAAATTCCCTATCACCCTCCCTTCATCCACATTTTCCTCATCCTTGATTGAACCTGATGAACATATGTCTTTTAAACGTACTAACTTTGTAAGTAAGTAACAATGTAACATAAATATTAGAAGAAAAGAATAGTTTTCCAGATTGCCTGAAGTAAAGGGAACTCCTTGCTTGACTAATCTGGATTAGGGATTTAAATTTAAAGTGCTACTCCTGCTGTGAAGAAGAGCATTATTATCGGTATGTTTGGCTCTGTGTAAAAAATCTTGCTTGGAGTAAAAAGATCGTCTTATTTGCATCCCACTCAGCTTCCAGTTTTAATCTGCACCTACACCATGGACACCTCAACTACCATCAGGGCAGTAGGCTTACATCTACAGAATGTGTCCCAGGGAAAAACACTGGAGAAAAAGCACCTAAACCTGTAGCCACAAACCCCCTCTTCACTTTGATGTTCCCAGGGGAGCATGAGAGATCTGAGCATGAGTGAAAGCCACCATGAAGGCAGCATCCACCACTACCCCCATCCTCTCCTCTGCTAACTCTGCCTACACATACTGCACATGAATCTTTCTCTCTGCCCCTCTTTTTCTACCTTTCTCCCTGAAAAGCAGCCCTATGCCCACCATGCTCACAGTCTCATCTGAGGTTTTCCATGGTCCCCTGTGGGCCAGTCCAAGCCTGACCAGGCCTGACATTCCTAGATTCATAGCTCTAACAGATTTAGTACTGCACTCAAACTAATGAAAAGGGAAGGTCCACACATCATACAATATCAATTCTCTAAACATCAAATGAAGATCATTCTAAAACCCTTACCGACATTAGACATATGGGTATGTCCTTTTGTCAGTAAGGTCCTATCTAGAAGGCTTTCTCAGTAAGTCTGCTACATAGAAGCAGGAGCTGGATGTTAATTATAACTGACACCCGTCGCTAACAGTAGAATTCGGAGCCAGCTGTATTCCCTGCTGTTTAATGCTTTATATGCCGTTGCGATCATAGCCATGTCATATAAATGATTGCGAGGTGCCCCAAGCAGGAGGTAGTAGAACCGACATCTATGTACACCCTTTTTTAAGAAATGTAGAATGTTTGTATACTTTAAAAGTACTAAAACATGGCCAAAACGCTACATTTGGTGTTGCCAGAATTCTATCAATCTGCAGAATATAGATAACACATCACTTATACTGAAGTTTGAACGTCATAAAAACAAAACCTCTGCAAACATGGCACAGTTACTTTTTTCTCCCCACTTAGAATTGTTTTTTCTGTTTCCTTGTATATTCTGTGTTACAGTCAAGATCACCATAAAAAGTACATCTTGTCCCGCAAAAACAAGCCCACAAAAAATAAAAAGTTATGGTTCTTGGAAGGAGGGGAGGACAAAATGAAGAGCCAAAAAATTATGACCCGCTGTAAGGAAGAGTTTAAAAGGGAGTTGAGGTCTACCATTCAAATAACTAAAATTGATTCTGCGTCAGCGAACAAGTATCCTCATGACCAAATCGAGCAATACCAAAAAATAGGAAAAGTATAGCTCTGTAAGCAAGTAGTACAGAATATAATCATTGTATTTAGAGATGGGCGAATTGATTCTAACGAAGTGGAATTCGTTTTAAAATTTTTGGAAAAATTTTGGTTTGAACGAAGTGAAGTTTGGGGGACTTGGGTGAACGAAGTGTGCTTTTGATTGAAATTTAAAATGGCTGCGGCACATGGCGTTAATGGGGCAAAGCACTTGGGAGGAAGAAGGGGTAGCCTGCAGAAGGCGAGATGAAGCAATAGGACCGGGGGATTTTGTGACGCACGCACTAATAAAAGGGGCGACGTGGGAGCTCACCTCCTCTACTGTATATCAGGGAAAGGGGCTGCCGGGGCTTTTATTTCTCTTATGAGAACTATTTTTATACAGCGATTTTTCTGGGGGTCTCAGTTTTTTAGGGCTGCTTTCCCTTAAAGTTCTATTTTTGATTTTGTGGGGTATGGTCTGAAATCCTGTGGTCGTGCAGTGCATATACTGTACTTTTTTGCTATCTGCTCACAGCAATTGAATATCCAAGGGGGTTAAGCCCGTTCTGTTGTTTCATTTTAAAAAAACACGTTTTTACAAAAAATAATTTTTTTGGCTGCTATTCTTTGCGCAATTTACATCCCGGGGTTTAATTAAGATTGTTTTTTGTGTGGGACTCCAAACGTCTTTTTTAAACCCCCCCAAAAAAAAAACAATTTTTCCTTTTAGCTAATTCACAAGCAAAAGGGTTTAATTACAATTTTTCTCTTTTTGTGTGCGTAAAAAATATGATTTAACGGGTACAAAGTGTAGTTGTGGAGCTAAAACTTTTTCCAATTTTCATCCAGGGGGAATTAAGCGTTGTTTTTCTGCTGTGGTGATCCAAGAACCGTCTTTTTCACGCCAAAAAATAAATTTTCTGTACTAATTAAAACAAGGTTAATTCCCAAATTTTTTTTTGTTGGTAGCGTAAAAAAATACGCCATTGTAACCGCTACAAGCTGTAGTTTTGGCTGCAATTTTTTGCACAATTTACATCCAGGGGTTAATTAGCGTTGTTTTTCTGCTGTGGTGACTCCAAGAAACCGTCTTTTTCACCGCCAAAAAATACAATTTTTCCTGTAGCATAATTAAACAAGCGAAGGTTAATTACAATTTTTTCTCTTGTTGTGTAGCGTAGAAAAATGCCATTGTAACAGCTACAAAGCTCGTAGTTTTTGGTTGCTCAATTCTTTTGCGCAATTTACATCCGGGGTTAATTAAGCGTTGTTCTGCAGTTGTACTCAGTAAAAAACTTTGTTTTTACCGCACAGAAGAAATTCTGTAGCATATTCTTTCGAAGGTTAAATTTAACCTGTTTTGCTTTTATTTAGTATAATCACAGAGTTTTTAACGGCAATAAAGTCATTTTTTGCCATTTGTGGAGCGCATTTATATCCAGGTTACCGCTTGTTACTGGGTTTATTTGGAGTCAAATACAGGGTGTGTATTTATCATATACAGATATTTTCATCAAACAGTGTATGTACATTTTAGAACAAACAGTATGTAGACAGAGAGGTCGGGCAGGATCTTCACTGCGAGTGGCAGAGGCACAAAACATTCCAGGCCCAGGTCCGCAGCACAGCAAGGGGGACGTCGCAGCAAGGGGTCACTCGGTGAGGCCACAAACTGTCGTGTCATCTAGCGGCCGTGTGCTGAATGCAAACCCAAGGGTTCTTGATCGGTTGGCACTAGGTCATCCACTTCCTCCCAGTTGACATCTGACATCCCCAGCAAGAGTCGTGGGAAAGTCAGACACAAACCCTGAGTAGGCATGGTCTGGGGAGCGGGGTTCAGCGCTATTACCTGTCCACAACCGCCTCTGTCCCATACGGTTCCCGCAGCAGAGATCTACTATGTGGTCTGGGACTCAGCGCCACTATATAGTGAGGATGAACAATTTGAGGAGGGCAGTCATGCAGCTACTTGGCAGCGTGAAGAAATGGGGCCAATAATCCCCTGCTTTTTGCAGTAGGCGGCAAACAAAGTATAGATGTTGAGAGTGCATGGGTGTCATGTTGTGAGGGGTCAGCCTCTGGCATACCAAGACCGGTGTGAGGACAGCAGTGAATGAAACACAAATAGATGATGATTGTAGCCTGACCGCACTTGGGAGCCGGGTGAGGGAAAGGGCTTCATATCGTCAGGAGGAGAAGAGGGAGTCAGCTTGCGCGTTAGCAGCGACGCAGCCAGAAAGTGGGTTGTGTGTGGCCGTGAGTCAGCAGGATACAGCAGTGTGAGGTCGGGAGCAAGCTGCCACGGGTAAAAAGAAAGTAGCGGCACAGGGGCCTCAGGACTTGGGGGCCCCAGCGGCGTGCAGTAGTCAATCAGTGCGAAGCGTTGGCCGGGTAAATCCGATACTCGGCGGTGTGGCAGTTCTTTGCTAAGACACGGAGGAGAGAATTATGGGTATTATGTAAGGAATCTGTAGGCAGAAAAAAAACAAGAAAGTGAACCGTGGCCAGGGAGCTAACGTTGGACCACGGGCCCTGCATCCAACACATGCAGGTTGGGAGAGACGAGGCTCAGATGGGTGGTCCATCCTTGCCGCCGCAGCAACAGCAGTAGCAGCCAGCGCCCTAGTGGCACGCATGCCATTGCAGCCAGGCAGGCTCCCACCACCTCTGCATGAAGGGGAGTGTTTCTCTTTGACATCATCTCCCGGTCCAGATGATTCCCTTGCTCCCTCGTACTCATGGCGCCAGCAGTCGTTCTCAGCGAGCGATTGCAAAGAGCAAAAGTATCGTCCAACCACCTAGGTTTCTGCAGAAGCTGACCGTACGCCTAGTCCAAGTTGTTTGGTGCTGGCAGTCCCCCTCACTTTCCTAATGGTGGATCTGCACCGTTCAGAGGAATAATGGCTCTGTGCTGAGCTAGATAGAGAGTTCCAAGCCGTAATTTCTTTTCAAAAAGCAGTACCATGCACTTCATATATATGTTGAAAAAGAAGTTGGGCCTAGTCCTTGAGCTTATCGGTTTGTTCCAAGGGGTGACCGGCAGCTGCGGACTCTGGAGGCTGTAAACTATGTCAGGGCAGTACTTGTCCTTTATGGCCCACTGGGCGGAATGTGTTTCCGGTCCAGGCACACACACAACTGGACAGGGAGACGGCGCTTTCTCTCCACGTTGTCAAACTGCGGCTCCTGCGGCCAATGTCTGCTCCTCCTCCTTCCACCCCCAAAAAAACCCCACAGCCATCTCAGCCTCCACATGTACTGCTCCATCATCCCCATGTTTTAGGGCCAAAGCGGTGTCACGCAAGGTCTACACCTGGCTTGCCTCAGCGAACGAAGTCCACACAGGGGAGGAACTGCTCCGCGTCATGCAGCAAGGGTAAAATGATGTGTGGGCTTTTCCGCGCCAACTGCAATCGAACCATGGTGAACGGACCAATGGGAGGAACATGGGTTCCGCGCTGCACTGAGGAGGGATGGTCCATGCGCCCTGACATGGCGCAAGTGTTCAATTGGTTGTGAAAAAGTGTTCCTTGAAGTCTTCCACCGATCTTCAGAAGATTCTGAAAAATGGCAGGAAACTGTGCATGCACTTCATCCATTCCTTACAAAGCAGGAACACCTCCCTCGAGTCTGCAGCGGGCAGAACGGCCTCCCCAACACACTTGATATGCGATGTTTCCACCGTTAGGAATTCCAGCCTGCACATGTTGGACCGACTGTATGAACAGGAGAAAGGCATTCCATAACGATTTTTTGATATCCAGGCAGACTGGAGTACTCCCTGTGTAACTTTGATGTCAGCAGGGCAACTCATGCGTGACACCTGCCGTTTATTGAGGCCATTCGGCGAAGGCCAAGTTATTTGTCAGTCGCCAGGGACTACGGGATGAATAACGTCATTCCACTGCTTCATGACTGGAACGATGCTGAAAAATCTGTCTGGGGCAGGTGGGACTGGAGTCGTGGCGGACTACATTCGCGGCCACCATGAGTTCCGTGGGGACTGAAATTGGAGGGGAGGAGGACATTGGAGCAGAAGCATTGTTGGTGAAATGAGTGGATTTTCTACCAGGTGACAAGAGAGGCAGGAGCAGGAGCAGCTGGAGGAGGTTGATGGAGATGAAGAAGACGAGGCGATTGGACCCGCCAGCACCGTGGCAGTATACAGTGGAGATTGGAGGCAGGGAGCCCCTCAGAGTCACTTGTCTGCAGATGGCCCGCAGCATGCTGATTTGCCTGGCTAGTGACAAGGCCGAATAGTCAGCATCCGGCAGAGGGATGACTTTCTGTCTCTCACCCTATTGGACCCTCGCTACCAGGTCAAAATGGGGGCCTTTTTCCCAGCTATTGAGGGGAGACAAACTCAAATACTATAGGGAAAATCCTCCGTAGTCAGGTTGGCCGCTGCTATGTGCAGCATCGTCCCTTCCATTGACAGGTCTGACCGGGGGGGTTCTTCAGCGCTCATGTACTACTGCTGCGTGCAGCTGGGGAGGTGGGAGGGTCGGAGACGGTACTAGCTCCATCAGCCAGCACCTAAGTTGGATGTCACTGATGAGCAGCTTCCTTCACCCCGCCTAGTGAGGAGCGGCAGTCGACAGCAGCAGCGGACCTGTGAGCTGACCCTGAACTACAGCAGGTGTGTGGCTACTTGGACAGCACTCCTCTGCCACCCAGTTAGAAGATCCGCTGGGACTACTGGCAGCCAAAAATGATGTGTGGCCGCAAGCTTGCCGAGTTTGCAGTGGACGGAAGCTGTCCTGCCCGGCCAGTAGTTGTGGCTATCAGAGCGGGTGTTCAGGTGGCGGGGGCCATCGTTACCCAAGGAGAACCCGCTTGTCCACGGTGAAATGTGGAAGACTGACCTTTGTCAAGATGAATCAGGCGTGGATCGGCCAGGATTTTCCACACACCATGCCTTAGGCGTCAGGACTACATAGCCATGATGCCTCAACCAAACTGTGAGAATGAGTCTGGGTTCAAACTACCTGCCTCAGCCACTATTCTGATGCCGCCACCCCACCTGATGCCACACATCTGCTGACAGTTTCTCATCCCTCCACCAACCATCTTTACCAGGACTGTATTGCCACCCACCTCACCACTCTGTCATTGTGCCACTGTCTGACCTCATGCTGACTTGCTGTTGTTGCTGTTGCCATGACATCCACACTGTGTCATTGTGCCACTCTCTGACTCATGCTGTTGCTCCTGAGCCGCCGTCACCTTGCCACTCATCTGTCATTGTACCACTCTGTGGACTACTACTGTTTTGACACCTACAGAATTGTCATTGTGCCACTGTCTGACTCATGCTGCTGCTGCTCGTGACCTACTCACTGTGTCATTGTGCCACTGTCTGACCTCATGCTGCTGCGTGGTGGCTGCTGCGTGACTTACACACTCTGTCATTGTTGCCCATGTCTGACCTCATGCTGCTTGCCCACGCGTCAACCTCATCTCTGTCATTGTACCACTCTGTGGCCTACTCCAGTTTTTGACCACCTCCTGAATGTCATTGTGCCATGTCTGAACTCTTGGCTGCTGCCGCCGTCACCTCCAACTCCTCTGTCATTGTACCAACTCTGTGGTCCTACTACTGTTTTGCCACCTCCAGAATGTCATTGTGCACTGTGCTGACCTCATGCTGCTGCTGCTGCCATGACCTTACACACTGTGTCATTGTGCCCTGTCTGACCTCATTGTGCTGCTGTGGCTGCTTGCCGTGACCTACACACTCTGTCATTGTGCCACTGTTCTGACTCAAGCTGCTGCCCACGGTCACCTCCAATCCTGTTCATTTGCCACTCTGTGGCCTAGTCCAGTTTTTTGCCACCTCAGAATGTCATTTGTGCACTGTCTGACCTCATGCTGCATGCTGTGGCTGCTGCCTGTGATCTACAACTCTGTCATTTTGTGCCACTGCCTGACCTCATGCTGCTGCCGCCGTCACCTCACTCTCTGTCCATGTTCCACTCTGTGGCCTACTACTGTTTTGCCACCTCCAGAATGTCATTGTGCCACTGTCTGACCTCATGCTGCTGCTGTGGCTGCTGCCGTGACCTACACACTGTGTCATTGTGCCACTGTCTGACCTTATGCTGCTGCTGTGGCTGCTGCCGTGACCTACACACTGTGTCATTGTGCCACTGTCTGACCTCATGCTGCTGCCACGGTCACCTCCACTCTCTGTCATTGTGCCACTCTGTGGCCTACTCCAGTTTTTGCCACCTCCAGAATGTCATTGTGCCACTGTCTGACCTCATGCTGCTGCCGCCGTCACCTCCACTTTCTGTCATTGTGCCACTCTGTGGCCTACTACTGTTTTGTCACCTCCAGAATGTCATTTTACCACTTTCTGACCTCATGCTGCTGCTGTGGCTGCTGTTTGGACCTACACGCTGTGTCATTGTGCCACTGTCTGACCTCATGCTGCTGCTGTGGCTGCTGCCGTGACCTACACCCCACTCTGTCATTGTGCCACGGGTCTGACCTCCATGCTGCGGGCTGTGGTTTGCTGCCGTGACCTACACACTCTGTCATTGTGCCACTGTCTGACCTCATGCTGCTGCCACGGTTACCTCCACTCTCTGTCATTGTCCCACTCTGTGGCCTACTCCTGTTTTTGCCACCTCCAGAATGTCATTGTGCCACTCTCTGACCTCATGCTGCTGTGGCTGCCGCCGTCAACTCCACACTCTGTCACTGATGTTGCCACCTGAGCCCTCAGCTTGTTTTTTTCCAGCTGTCGCTGCCATGACTTTATCAGGCTACATTCCCCCTTCAGTTTTTTTGGTCAGTTTTGCCCTCTTAAGTGCCCAGGGAATTTTATAGTGAAGTAATTCGGAACGAAGTTATTTTTTGTCGGGAAATTCGGCGAAGTGAGCGAACCGAATTTCGAGAAATTCGCCCATCTCTAATTGTATTATATCCTCATATAAGAGAAGAGATACTAAACAAAGCTTAAATTTATAATACACTATTGTGTGGTAGATGAAAGGAGCCAAGAAACCTCCTTCCCAAAGAATGTAATACTCTGATAAAACAAGGGAGCTATTCCTTGCTCTCAGGGCAAATCATGACCCGCTGAAGGGGTCATAAAGCCATTTGTTCTCATTTTATAAGAGAGCAACAAGTGTGTGCAATAAAGAAGCATTGTTCCTAGGTTATGTTCACATGGTGTAAAATGTTGTAGTCAAATATACAGGAGAAACACTCATTTTCTTTACAGTTTTTTTGTGCGTTTTTAGGTGCATTTTAAATACATTTTTTCCAGGTTTTTAGTGCGTATTTTATTTCAAATGTTTTTATTGAGCACCAAAGAAAATATTACAGTATTTGCACAAATATAAAGAAAAAGAAAAGTTATAAATACAAATGACATCATGTAGACATATTTTAGGCCTGGTGCTATATGTCTCCTTTTCTAATATCTTTTCCTCCTAGTAAAGATACAGAAATATATGTGGACAATAAGTGAGCAAGAATTCGAACACTCCACTGGTCTGGCAGATTTCCAAGAAGAATAACAGAGCACAAAGTAGCATTCTCCATTATCTGTTTCTTGCAATAACATAGACTCGTGGAGAAGATACAGGGTGACATGTCCCAATACACAATCGCCATACTCTTGATGTAAATGAACTGTCAAACACCAAAACTATGCACATTATACTCTGGGCACGACCCATTGTAATACACCTAAAAATGATATGCTGTGCGCCTGCATAACGCAATGCGCCTAATGAGACGCATTACATACACTAGTGATAATATGGTACACGCCTTCGTTGCGCGCTGCGCCTTGATAGGTGCATTACATACACTACCAATGATACGCTATGTGTCGTGATAGATAGCATAAATGCTTCTTTAGGGATTTCCACGTAGTGTATTGCCCTTTTTGCAGAAATGTGCCGCTGGCGACGGTCTGGGTGTGTACATGTATAATTACATGTGTGCCGCAGCCCTGGCAGTGGCAACCAGGTTTGCATACGTTTTTTCAGAAATGTTTTTGTGTGCAGAAACATACGTTATACTTGGTGTACATTGATTTTAACCTATATGGGAAGGAACGGGTGCTCCATTTTGGGTTTCTGTCCCCGCCCACTCTCACAGGCTGTCATAAGAAGGGCAGCTTTGCAGGTTGGGTGTTTTTTATTTTTTCTCTCTGAATAATGGAGGTCGGTTGACTCAGCGAGAGGCTTGATTGGCTCGATTGAGAGGTAAAGACAGGATAGGACTGCCCGATTTTGAGATCACGTTGAAAGTCGTGGGCAGCTTAAACATCTTTTGATCAAAATATGTGAACCGAGAGTCTCAAAGTTTTTTCATGTATGATAGATAGCATAAATGCTTCTTTAGGGATTTCCACGTAGTGTATTGCCCTTTTTGCAGAAATGTGCCGCTGGCGGCGGTCTGTGTGTGTACATGTATAATTACATGTGTGCCGCAGCCCTGCCAGTGGCACCCAGGTTTGCATATGTTTTTTCAGAAATGTTTTTGTGTGCAGAAACATACGTTATACTTGGTGTACATTGATTTTAACCTATATGGAAGGAAGGGGTGCTTTCATTTTGGGTTTCTGTCCCCGCCCACTCTCACAGGCTGTCATAAGAAGGGCAGCTTTGCAGGTTGGGTGTTTTTTATTTTTTCTCTCTGAATAATGGAGGTCGGTTGACCCAGCGAGAGGCCTGATTGGCTCGATTGAGAGGTAAAGATAGGATAGGAGTGCCCGATTTTGAGATCACGTTGAAAGTCGTGGGCAGCTTAAACATCTTTTGATCAAAATATGTGAACCGAGAGTCTCAAAGTTTTTTCATGCGCCTTTTTAGGCGCAATGCAACTTTTTTGGCACATTACATTTACTAAGGAAGGTATACCTGATAGCAGATTTTTAAGAGGATTGTACTTTCTGGCACACTTTACACTGATTTAATATGCCTAAAAACTTCCGCGGCGACGACAATTTTCGGACATGTCGCCTATATTGTTGACTTAGTCCTAAGAGCAATAACAAACAGGTGCAAGTAGTAAAGAGAAAACAGCTCACCTCACGTCCAATCCTTATTGTTTGTTGTTTCAATCAGAGCACGGCTCCGGGTGCAATCCCGTAGTAATACAATGTTCAAGCTTCACGAGAGGTGAGCCAGCTCCTGGAAGATTTCATATACTGCAGCCGGGAATGTTTAAAAAAATATCTTCAAATTTTATTATTCCATTAAAAAGTCCCAAACATGGAAACAATCATAGTATACGGAAGATGCAGCAGCTAGTTAGGTAGCACAGCGAAATCATCAGCGACGCGTTTCGGGTCACGTGACCCTTCATCCTGGCATGCACACAGGTGTAGCTGCACAATTTAAATAGGATGAGAACCGGATGTGACATGGAAGCACTACAATCCGTTAACTATTTCAATCCTAAATACATCACAAAGCAATTTAAAATCTATGGAGATACAATACAAAATGTAAAATCACATGTGCTCAGCATGAATCAATAGTAGTATTGGATATCCTGCTTGATGTTCATACCACCAGGGAAGCGTGTTTCCAGATGGAGGATCCACCACGCTTCCCTGGCTAACAACTTCTTTTGTACATCTCCTCCACGTGGGGAGCGATCAATGCGCTCAATACCCACTACTGTTAAAGAACTGAGGTTCCCCTGATGCATATCGGCAAAATGCCTTGATACTGCTGATGTCCTGAAGCATTCTGGTCGCAAAGCATCCGAAAGGTGACGACGTATACGGGACTTCAATGGTCCCGTAGTACAGCCCACATACTGGATGTGGCAGACTCGCATGCTATCAGGTAAATCACCATTTTGGTATTACAATTTATAAAACTTTTGATGGGGAAAGATTTACCATTGATGTAGGAAGAAAAAGTGGATGTTTTTTTCACATAAGTACAAACTGTACAGACATTGTGGCCACATTTATGAAAACCCTTAGTATCTAACCATGTGGGTTTATTTGAAGGGGTAGACAAATACATACTAGGTGATACCAAAGACCCAATGGTGGGTGCTTTACGAGGTACAAACCTTTTATAGGATTTCAAGAAATCTTTGATGTATTTGTTGACAGAGTATTGGCAAGTGTGTTTCTACAATATTGACTATTTTATGATATTGTTTACTATAATTCGTTACAAAAGTAACCTGATTATTGTTACTGCTTCTAACTTTTTTCTGAAAGAGTTGAGATCTTGGGATCTTAGACACTTTTTCTACAGCTTTTTTCAATATCTTTTCAGAGTATCCCCTACTGATCAAACCTTCACAAATTTGTTTTGCTGTACCATAAATTCTTGGGGTGAAGTGCAATTACGTTTGATTCGAATCAATTCCCCAATTGGTACATTGTTGGTAACATGTGAGGGATGGCAGGAATCCGCTCTCAGAATGGAATTCCTTTGAGTGGGTTTTTTGTATGGTTTTACTTGTATATGTTCGCCATCCCTGCTAATAACTGTGACATCTAAATAATTCAATGATGAGGAATTATGTTCATATGTAAATTGAAGCTGCATGTCATTATTATTGATGTACGAAATGAAGCTGGCTATGGATGGACTATCCCCTACCCAAATAAAAATGAGATTGTCTATATAACGGGAGTACCAATTTATGTGCTTACAAAAATGATTTTTTGTGTTAAATAAAAAAAGTTCCCCCCCGGGCGCCATATAAATATTTGCCAAACTTTGGGAAAAACTGGCGGCCATTGACGCTCCAGTTAATTGCTGAAAAAAAAGGTGATCAAACATGAAAAAATTATGGGAAGGAGATAGTCCACAGCCAGCATTAAAAAGTTTTGCTTTTCCTTAGAAAAATTACTGTAGCGCTCCAAAAAGTTGGACAAAACAGGGAGGTCCTGGCAGTGAGGGATGCTGGGGAATAATTCCACAACATCACAAGACAGCCAGGTCTCCCCTGCAGGCCACCTCATGGATTCCAACGTGAACACCAACTGTTTGGTGTCCCTTAAAAATCCTGGAAGGCTAAATACCAAATGTTGTAATTGAGTATCGACCCATCACCCCAGCTGCTCATTTAAAGAGCCAATGCCGGAGACGATGGGCCGAAAAGCAGGTGGAAATCCACCTTTGTGGATTTTTGGGAAAGCATGGATTATGGGTGTTACCGGATTTTTTACATTCATCTTATCAGCCAAGTTACTGGTAATGACTCCCCCACGCTACACCCTGGCTTAGAACATAAGATAGATCTTTCCTATATGACTCAGTGGGATTATGTGTGAGATGTTTATATTTGGTGGTATCACAAGATACCACCAAATACAAACATCTTACACATAATTCCACTGAGGACACCACTAAGGGACACCAAACAGTTGGTGTTCACGTTGGAATCCATGAGGTGGCCTGCAGGGGAGACCTGGCTGTCTTGTGATGTTGTGGAATTATTCCCCAGCATCCCTCACTGCCAGGACCTCCCTGTTTTGTCCAACTTTTTGGAGCGCTACAGTAATTTTTCTAAGGAAAAGCAAAACTTTTTAATGCTGGCTGTGGACTATCTCCTTTCCCATAATTTTTTCATGTTTGATCACCTTTTTTTTCAGCAATTAACTGGAGCCTCAATGGGCGCCAGGTTTTCGCCATCTTTGGCAAATATTTATATGGCGGCCTGGGAGGAACGTTTTTTATTTAACACCAATCATCCTTTTTGTAAGCACATTAAATGGTACTCCCGTTATATAGACAATCTCATTTTTATTTGGGTAGGGGATAGTCCATCCATAGCCAGCTTCATTTCGTACATCAATAATAATGACATGCAGCTTCAATTTATCATCATTGAATTATTTAGATGTCACAGTTATAGGTAGGGATGGCGAATACATACAAGTTAAACCATACAAAAAACCCACTCAAAGGAATTCGATTCTGAGAGCGGATTCCTGCCATCCCTCACATATTACCAATATGTACCAACTGGGGAATTGATTCGAATTTAAACGCAATTGCACTTCACCCCTAGAATTTATGGTACAGCAAAACACATTTGTGAAGGTTTGATCAGTAGGGGATACTCTGAAAAGATATTGAAAAAAGCTGTAGAAAAAGTGTCTAAGATCCCAAGATCTCAACTCTTTCAGAAAAAAGTTAGAAGCTGTAACAATAATCAGGTTACCTTTGTAACGAATTATAGTAAACAATATCATAAAATAGTTAACATTGTAAAAACACACTTGCCAATACTCTATGTCAACAAATACATCAAAGATTTCTTGAAATCGTATACAAGGTTTGTACCTCGTAAAGCACCCACCATGGGTCTTTGGTATCACATAGTATGTATTTGTCTATACCTTCAAATAAACCCACATGGTTAGATACTAAGGGTTTTCATAAATGTGGCCACAATGTCTGTACAGTTTGTACTTATGTGAAAAAACATCCACTTTTTCTTCCTACATCAATGGTAAATCTTTCCCCATCAAAAGTTTTATAAATTGTAATACCAAAATGGTGATTTACCTGATAGCATGCGAGGTCTGCCACATCCAGTATGTGGGCTGTACTACGGGACCATTGAAGTCCCGTATACGTCGTCACCTTTCGGATGCTTTGCGACCAGAATGCTTCAGGACATCAGCAGTATCAAGGCATTTTGCCGATATGCATCAGGGGAACCTCAGTTCTTTAACAGTCGTGGGTATTGAGCGCATTGATCGCTCCCCACGTGGAGGAGATGTACAAAAGAAGTTGTTAGCCAGGGAAGCGTGGTGGATCCTCCATCTGGAAACACGCTTCCCTGGTGGTATGAACATCAAGCAGGATATTCAATACTACTATTGATTCATGCTGAGCACATGTGATTTTACACTTTGTATTGTATTTCCATAGATTTTAAATCGCTTTGTGATGTATTTAGGATTGAAATAGTTAACGGATTGTAGTGCTTCCATGTCACATCCGGTTCTCATCCTATTTAAATTGTGCAGTTACACCTGTGTGCATGCCAGGATGAAGGGTCACGTGACCCGAAACGCGTCGCTGATGATTTAGCTGTGCTACCTAACTAGCTGCTGCATCTTCCGTATATTATGATTGTTTGCATGTTTGGGACTTTTTAATGGAATAATAAAATTTGAAGATATTTTTTAAACATTCCCGGCTGCAGTATATGAAATCTTCCAGGAGCTGGCTCACCTCTTGTGAAGCTTGAACAATAACAAACAGAACTCAAAACATTAGTCACTCAGCCTATAAAGCGTGCAGTGAGTAGAGGGCGGGCAATGCTTTGGGCACCCTAGGGCAGACAACCACGAAGGTTAAGGCACCTCAAATAGGGTCGTCACCCCCCAAAATCTGCCCTTGGTACCATGATGTTGAGACGAAACACTCTCTAGTGCGTATTTTTAATGCATATTGTCATACATCTTTTAGTAGCCCAACTCCATTTTCTTTTATAGTTTTTCTATATGTTATGTGTCAAAATACACCCCAAATTACACAACAAAATACACATGTAATTTGATGCATTTCTTGCTATTTTCATTGATTCTCAATTGTAAAATACGTGTTACGCACTTGCATATTTTTATGTCATGTAACAAATCAAATGACGCGTAAAAAAACACACCATGTGCACGCATGCTGCATATTCCCATAGAAAACAATAGGATGCTACTGATGTTTTTAAGTGTATTTTGGTGTCCAACATGTGCATAAAATGTGCTTTTTACACTTCAAAATATGCATTAAAAAAACATTGTGTGAAAACAACCATAGACTGGATTCACACATTTCATTTGTGTTGCAGTTGAGAAACAATGGAAACATGTGTTTTTAAAAACGCTTTTGTCATTATGATTGACACTTGGAACATCAAGGTGAAATACTTTTCAAATTAGAGGTAATTAAAAAAAAGCATGCATTTTCTGAAAAAAAAAACCCATACATTTTAAATTACAGCATGCTTTTCTGAAGCGTTCAAAAACTGCAACGTGTGAACCCAGCCTTAGGTTACTTTCATATATGCTGTTTAGATGCAGTTTCTGAAGCCAAAACTATGAGTAGTTGGAAGAAAGCTATTTAGGATTTTTCCTTTCCTTTCTTTACACTCCACTCCATGAGAGAGCACCCTCACGAAGTAGAGGACCATAATAAGAATACAATCTAGAGAACAGATACTGTGAAAAACTAAAATTACTGCACAGTGTTACCCCTCATCAGTGCAGAGCTTGATAATGGTTTGCTAGGTGAGAGACAATAGATGTAGCTCAAAAGATGGAATGTTTCTCATTACAGAGAGGCACCATGTCGATGTATGGAGACTTATTTGCATTGATCCCTCCACTGAAATGTGAACATATTGTAAAAGGTTAGAGGGAAAAGAGCTGGGATTCCGCAGCACCACCTATTGGATGCAGCGTTTATCAAGTCACATTTGACTCACTGAGCTTTGCAATGTGAAAGAGATTAATAAAGCCCAAAGCAGATGTATGTAGATGAACTAACTGGCATGTCATTATACATCTTTCATATTGAAAGGTGCATATGACAACAAAAACTAGACCACTCGACAGGGACCCGACCACACTACTGGCATCATCATCTTTCATGGACCAGGGAGCATCTACACTGCACTAGTGACCAGTGGTCCTCAATGCTGTTCAGTGATGAGAGTTGATGCATTCTGAGCAGAAATGATGGCCAACAATGATGCTGGAGATGTCAAGACATGTGCTATGCATCAGCCAGGTCAGGAACCCTTGACGGTAGTCTAGCATGTAGACAACGCTGATGTAAATGGTTACAAATGGTCTGACACTTGGTGCCTCTCACCTCAAACATGCTTATAGTTGTGTGCTATTCATCATCCATTTCTGCAGGACATTGTTTACAATGAAGCGGCCATCAGTGTGTGATGTAGCCAAAGGACGACCACTTCTTTGCCTTTCTGTATTTCTTCTAGTCTCTCTGTATCTCTGTAGCAACCTGATGATGACACTCTATGTGCTTGTGACTTCAAAAGTGACAACTTATCACATTTTATGTATTTTTTCTTTTAAACTTCTTATAATATGAAAAGCCTATTAATCCATATAATATTTGATGGCGGCATATCTGAGCTAAAATTCCAAGTGCAATGGCTGCAATTTCAACCAATAAAAACAGACAAGTGTAGGAGCATGAATGAGATATGTTAAAGGTGGAGCCCTGCTCTTCACATCCAGCTTCAGGCTGCCCCATCATCCAAGGCAGGCACCCAGCTTTTCTGGCAGTCTGTTGTATTCAAATGTCCCCAAGCTTTGGGTGATGCTCCATCTATAGGGTTTCTGTTTTTGTTTTGTTTTTTACAAGTTTCCCTCTATGACTACGATGGATTCGTTGGACTGCGTCGGATCAGCGTTGCTTCTACTTCTTTACTAAAATGGTCAACGAGAGCTGGTGGTTGGGGACTGTCTATTTAAACAAATTGTTTTATCTGTTTTTTCTGTTAGTTGTTCTTTCTTTTTTTCGGTGTTAATAATGGAGGCGTTTAACAGATGTTTCGCCATTACCACTTGGTGACTTGGTGTCAGCCAGCAGTGTCAGCCATATGGTGACGAAAAATTCCACAGGCTGACACCAAACTCCAGCAAAAGTAATAAAGAGGCATCAGTCAGACATCTCCTTTACTAAAATTGGAATAAAATGGTAAAAAACTAACCAAAAAATATAAACAGGAAAAAAATAATTAATTTCTCCCTAACACCAGCCCTCGTTGACCATTTAATTAAAGAAACAGATGCAATGTTGGTCCAACGTAGTCCAACGAATCCAATAGTATTAGTGTTAAACTCCATCCCCTGCACAGCTAAAAATCATGGCTGTAGATGATCATCTGGTGATGCAGGAGACGGAGGCCACAACCACACCACAATCTCTGGGGGTTGGTTCTCTGTCTTTCCCCAGAAGATCGTGCCTGTAAGCTGTGGCCTGTACCCTCTCTTCCACATACAAAATATAATCCCCCACCTATATAACCTCTCACCACCACCTATCACACCATAGTGCCTGCTATTCCAGCTATCACTCCATGGGGAGTTTGTACAGAGGTAGGAACAGGTGAGGAGGTGCTGAAAATGTGAGGTCAAAATTTGTGTGGTTAATTCTTCAGTGAAGAGTGGTGGCCTGCCGGGAGAAGTCATTATGGTGATTGAAAAGGATGGAAAAAGAAAAAGAGAACAACTCCCATCAAAGACAACTTGTGAGTCACTTAATGTAATGCAGTATAATTACTTATATGTCTACAGAGCGCCTGTGTTTAACTGGTGTCTACCCCCATATGGTCACTGTATGGTAAAATATGGCTAGATGCCGAACAGGTATGTACTACTATGGGTCACTGTATGGCTGGAATATTGGTAGTAGTGTATTAGAAAGCATCAACGAATCATTCTCACCAGAGGAATAAAATGCCGGTTACTTTATTCAATTCTTCAATGCTAGGATAAAACAGTAGTGTGCTGACGTACAAACTGACGCTTTCGGGAAATTACTGAGCCCTTGTTCATGATAAGTATTTGCCAAAACGCGTCATTTTGCTACTGCGCCCACTATTTTTTTACCCTATTGCATGAAGATTTGAATAAAGAACCGGCATTTTTCCTCTGGTGAGAAGTTTCGTTTTGTGTTTTTACATTGAGTGCCCTGCGAGGGGGATAAATCCCCCTATTTGGGACCAAAACCCGGCATAGGGAGTTACCAGGTGTTTGAAACTGAAATCAAGGTGGCCGTAAAATCCCTTTTTCTATTTGTTTAAAACGTAGATATATGTAATGGTTTATATTCAGAAACAGTATGGCGGTATTACTCACATGTGGTGGTGTATGTGATCATGATGTTGCAGTATTATTAAGTCACTATGTGGTCATGATGTGGTGATATGTGGTCATGATGTAGTGGTATTATTAAATCTTTGTGTAGTGATATTGGTAATTATAGTCTTGGTTTTGTCAGTTACAGTACGGTGATATTTTCTCCTGCATTATGTAATCACTGTATGTCCATTGTATAGAGGTATCTTCCATAGAATATTGTCTTACAACAATTTGTATGGATTTAGGTGTATTAATACATTATTTTATGTAAATACATCTTTATAGACCCCGGTAACGCTGCTGCTGTGTTGACACTGGTCTGCTAGAGAGAGCGAAGCATGCTTCTGTTAAGTGGGGGATGGTTAGAGGTGTGTCCTGGTGTGATGTCATGTGTTTGGGCATGGTTAGGAGTTAGCCTGATGTGTCCGTCTTTGCAATCTCTATAAGTTGGGAGTTATGATTCTACTGCTCCTATTACCTCCTGCCTGAGGCGGCGTATAGTAGGACAGCTCTAACTGAATGCTATTCTGCAACACTAGTATATTGCAGAATAGTCTACAAGCGATTGTGCCCTCTACTGGTCTAGTACTTAGGGAGACTACAAATACAAGAAAAAAATTGTAAAAAGTTTTAAAAATATAAAAAAAGTAAAAAAAAATTACAAAAGTTCAAAACACCCATGTTGCCATTTCTACATAAAGTTCAATCTATTAAAATACAGCATAATTTATTCTGGTGAACATCATACAGAAAAATATATCAAACCCCAACAATTGGTCATTTTGCCACCCCCCCAAAAAAATTGGAGTAATAAGTGATTTAAAAAAGTATGGTCCAGGCTGCCCCAGTATTCTGGTGTCCTTTCAGCCCAAAATCTGTTGCAGCCCTGTACTCTTGAAGTATGAGCAGGCGCACTCCAAAATTATACGCATTATGTGGCGCCCACGGCACTTTGTAATGTGCCTAAGATGTGGGGGCGTTCTGGAGGCGTGTTGCACCACAACCGTATGAGTCTACACATTTATGACTGCAGAATGGCAAAACTAGGTGCATTACTGCTGGAATAGCCAGACCTAGTTAAAAGTGCTTTACCTGAGCCTGAGTTGTTGTTTTGGAGCTAGAAAGCGCCAGATCTATGACCCACAGTAGAACAGGTTCATAGACTCAGAAGCATTCTACACTGCTTTAAAGCTATTTAGAACTGGCCTCTATGCGCCTAGCTCATACATGTCGCCCTATGTATCCAATGGTACCAATAAAAACTACTCTTCAGCCTGCAAAAAAACTAGCCCTCACATAACTCTGTAAACATTGGGCGCTGCAAAGTAAATTTAAAAAATACAAAAAAGTTTTTATTTTTTAAAGTAGTAAAGCATAATGTAATTATATAATTTGTGCATCACCAGAATTGTACTGACCTGCAGAATAGAGATAACATGTCATTTATACTGTACAGTGAATGTTTTTTTTTTCCCCAGTACATTATATGGTACAGTAAATGAAACCATTAAAGTGGTTTTCTTGGTTTCACTTTGAATTCAAGGGCGTGTTTACTGACTTCTACTAGGCTGCAGTAGAAGCCAGGTCTGTAGCTATAGTAACCAGTGCTGGCAGCCTATCAGGAGAAATCAAACAGGTCTGTAGCTATAGCGACCTGAGGAGCTGATGCAGCCCATACAAAAGGGGAAATCTCAGAATAGGTAGGACACTGTTAATGGACATATATAGCAAAGTGACTTGTGTTTGCAAGATCTTTAACGTAAAAAGCAATCCTTGTAGTGAGACAACCCCTTTAAGAAATGCAACTAATCCCATAAAAAGTAGTCCCCATATGGCTTTGTAGACAGAAAATTAAATGATGACTCTTGGAAGATGGGGGGAGAAAATGAAGACAATTTGAATAAAAATTGCTGCAACAGGAAGGAGCTACAAATTAGTGCCTGATATTCATGGGTCCTAATCCTGGTATGTTCATCTATTGGGAGAAAAGAGATCATGTGACAGCTGTTTTTTGATATACATCAGCCACTGCTGCTCCCATCGAAGTGGATTGAGAGGTGACCAACCACAGTGATCAGCTTTTTCCATAACTTCGGTGGAAAGAGCCAGATAGAGGGTACTGCAGCCGAAGTGATCATGGGTCTAACAATATCCTCATGACATGTTTAAGATGCAAATAGCTCTTTAACAACTTTATTATAGGGTCAGCAGCTGACATTTGTGAAGTATTGTGGCTGTACCTTATGGTGACATTGTGACTAGCACTGGAGGAGATACTGTGAATTGTGGGGGATGCTGTGATTGGCACTATTGCTTTATAACTAGTTTTTTTTATTTTAATTTGTATGCTTGGCTTGCTGTAAAGTTTACAGTAGGACTGTCAACTATGACATTGTCTTGCAAACAAGTTGTGATGTAGCCTGAGGGTAAAATCTAACAGTAAGGCTATGTCTACACTGCATCGGACAAAAAACAGCCGTTTTTTTTTCTGATGCAGGACCACGGTTTTTTTCACGCTTTGTACAAAAACCATGGTCGCTTCTCGTTTTTTTGCCGTCACCCATACAATTGTTTTATATGGCAAGACGGCAAGAAAACTAAAGTGCTGGCATATTATGCAACGTGTTGTATAATACACGGATGTCAGAAGACGAGCAGAGAAAAGACGAGCTGTGGAGACTGCAGCTTGTCTTTTCTATTGCCGTCTATGGGGCCGCAGGAACGATCGTATCTTCAGCGCTTTTAAAAAACTAAAACCGCCGAAGATACAATCAGAATCCTGTGCAGTGGAGACATAGCCTAACCTTTTTTCCTCAAACAAATGCAGCATCTGCTTCTTTCGTCTTATGCCAGTGCTATGTAGCCCTCTTTTCTTTTAACACCTTCACACATTTTTGGGGGTTTACTACTACATTGTATGTTATGGTAAATGGCATCATTAAAAAGTACTTTACAAAAAACAGCCAACGGATCTATCAATATCATGAACAGCCCTCTCCAGTCTCTCAGATAGTCACTTCAAAACACTGATCAGGTATAATCGTTTAATTAAACGAATTCTTGTGTATACAGACTTCAGCACTTCAAATAATTTCAAAGTCACATAGTGGATACAAGTGGTATACTCAAATGTCATGTCTTGGCGTTCGCTGGGAGCACTCGTGGACTGATTCCAACGGCTGGATGAACGCCGCGCCATGACATTTGAGCATACCACTTGTATCTACTTTGTGACTTTGAAATTATTTGAAGTGTTGAGTATACACAAGAATTTGTTTAATTCAACAAAGATTGATTCACTATAGCCGATCAGTGTTATGAAGTAACCATTAAAAAGTACACCTTGCCCTGCAAAAAACTAGCCCTCATATTGCTATGCAGATGGTAAAATAAAAATGTTATGACTCTTGGAAGACAGGAAGGTAAAATCAAAAATATATAATATGGAGCATATGTGCATGTCAACATGGTGTGTGGCTGGCACAGGGTATATTCTAATGGGCTCATGGGAAAAGAGCTGGGACTTTGTGCGCTTCCTGTTGGATGTAGTGTTCCTCAAGTCACATTAGACTCACTGAGCCTTGTAATGTGAAAGGGATTAATATAGCCATGGCAGTTGTTCAATGGCAGACTGCTATTTTGAGGTGTTACCCCCTCATCAGTGCAGAGCTTGATAATGGTTTGCTAGGTGAGAGACAATAGATGTAGCTCAAAAGATGGGATGTTTCTCATTACAGAGAGGCACCATGTCGATGTATGGAGACTTATTTGCCTTGACCCCTCCACTGAAATTTGAATATATTTTAAAAAGCTAGAGGGAAAAGAGCTGGGATTCTGCGGCACCACCTATTGGATGCAGCGTTTCTCAAGTCACATTTACAGGGCCGCCATCAGAAATTTCAGGGCCCCATACAGATGAAGCATCTGGGCCCCCCCCCCACATAAACCCCACCCTCTGCCAACCCCATTGCCAAGCCCCCACGTCAACCCCATAGCCCCGCCTCCACATCAACCCCACCCTCTGCCAACCCCATCGCCCCGCCCCCACTCACACACAGTCCCCCCCCAGCCTCTCACACAGCCCCCCCAGTGTCACACACAGTCCCCCCTGCCTAACACACACAGCCCCCCCCCCATCAAACACACACCCCCCCCCCCCGTCACATACACAGCCCCCCCCCAGCGTCACATACACAGCTCCCCCAGCGTCACATACACAGCCCCCCCCGCGTCACACACACAGCCCCCAGTTCACATACACCCCCCCCAGGTCACACCCCACCCCCCCCCCCCTCCCGT
>JAODAL010042573.1:0-34671 GCA_025379985.1 Phyllomedusa bahiana | reverse complement strand
ATTTAAGTTGATACCATCTTTTGACGGAATTGTTCCGCTGTGTTATAGACATTGATTGGATGACACTTAGATCTGTGAGTGTACGTCATGATGGGGTATATCGAATTGGAGATATCAAGATCCCCTCTTCTTTGCCTCTATTGACTAATAATATTTAGGGATTTCCCTCTTTTTTTATACCTAGGTCATTTGTGGTAAAGCGGGTGGAACGGGATAACTATCAATTTACGCTATCTAATGAGCGGGGGCTCCCCTTAACACAAACACACATATCCTATACCCCTATTATTTTGTTGAAACATTAATCCCACAATAATCCTGCAATTGAGATCGGATTGGACTTGAAAAGTTCATTTTCCTTTGGGGGTTATATAAATGGACACTCTGGCTCCGTTATCGTACGAAGTAAGCGGCCACCCCGCGTCCCCCTATTTTCGGCGCCTGTTTTTTTTTAAAAGGACAATTTTATGCGAGGCCCCCCGAACTATATAAAAAGCCGCGAAAAATTCAGTACGGTTTTCCGCCCTTTTCTTACACCGCTACGGGCTGGTAAGTCTTTAATATTTAGGGTTTAATTTGATCTTTAGCCTTCCCTTAAGCCATTTTTGGGCACTAGTTGGAAAAAAAAAAATATGGTCCTGTTTGTTGCTGCACCCAATATATTTTATGGGGATGGTAATCTGTTAAAAATAATATAGAGATATATATCCCACCTGGGGAAATGGGCATTCTTGGGATCCACTTCTTATGTTTTGCCCCTTTTCCTTTTCCCGGACTTGCCCCCCTTTTATTCAATTTTCCATAGGCGGGTTTGGGGAATTATGAAATATAGGGGTGTGTGTGTATAGACAAAGTATATTTATGCAGTGTAATAAAACATACATATGGGGAAAATTTTAACAGCTGAATTATTCACTCTTTCATTTATTTTTACTCTAGTATCTGTCTTGATATGTTCAACTTGACATAAACCAATTTTTTGGGGGATTGGGAAAAAGGGTTGAATTTGTTTTGAGGTGGGTTGTTGGTTTCTGTCAGTTATTCAATTTTTATCGTATGGACTAATTTTACTGCATTATGTGATTAATTAAATTTTTTAATGAGCAAAAATATTCATATCCTTTCTTGGGTTTTCCATGATTCTATTAGGTTTTAAAAAAAGTTTAAAAATTGAAAGAAAAGTTAAAAAAACTTGTGAAGTGGTAATAATTTTTTTTATATTTTTTTTGTCATTAAAAAAAAATATGTTTTGCTTTTTTGTGTAACTAACAAACCGTGTATACTATACTTGTTGTTATTGTTTTTATTTTTTAAGATTCAATTGAAAAAAGGGCCGATTAGGCCGAAACTCGAATAAACGAATCTAATTATATTAAAAATGAAATTTACTGACCATATTTTTTTATAACCCGGGATGGTTATTAATAAAAAAACTCAATAAAGTTTTTTTCTATAAAATTAAAATACTACAAGTGTCGGTGTGCAACCTTCTACATAAAGGATTTTAAAAAACTTTAACTTGTCCCCCGAGCCCGGGGAAAAAAGGGTCAATTTTAAAACCCCTTATCGGAAACCGGAAGTTTCGTGGGGCAGCAAAAACTGAAGGGGTTTTAAGAAAGTTGGACCCGGTGGGATTGAGGAGTCCAAACCGAGTGGTCAAAGTCCCAATCGTGCCACCCCAAAAAACCCAGATGGCTCATAACCTTCTGAAATTTATTTTCGGAACTGAATCGGTACCCCAATTTTGGGACGCATACCCAATCCGAGGGGGGAAATGAACAAAATTGAGAAAACGGGGTCATGCCAAAAAATTTCCCCACCTCGCCCAAAAACTAAGGGGTTTAAATTGGCTTTTTCCCCCCTGACACTAGGGCCAAGGAAAAGAGGGCTTTTGCTACCCCCCAAGACGGCCCTTTTTCAATATGTCTGCCTACCGTTTAGTTTGCAGGGGAAATCCACCACCTTCCCAAAGGTTGTTTTATGTCGTCCTTAAGCCCCTCGTCGTTATGCTTCAGCATCCCTTAGCACATAAAAAATTTTAGTGGGGGACGGGGAAAAAGCCTTTCCCCTTTTAAAGTACGGGGCGGTACTTAATTTCCCTTGAGAAAAGGGGGTTTTTTTTTAAAAACACTAATCCTAAAAATTGCGCCTTTGGGGTCTAGAAAAGCCCGAAAAACCTGGGATCCCATAATGGGGTGGGGGGCATAAATAAAACCCCGCAGGTAAATAAAAGGGGGCAAATAAAAGGGGAAATTGGCCCAACCAACCCCCAAACCCAAACCAAAAAGGCGGGTTAAAGGGCTTTTTTGGTATTTTTGGGATTATTTTTCGCAGTTTTCACCCCAAAATTTTGCGAGTAAAAGCAGCCCCACTAACAGCCCCTAAACTAAAAACAGTAAGTCTTCATGGTGGCTTGGCCCCGGAGGCAGAGAGGGCTTTTCCGGGTTTGTTTAAAGCGGGCTTTTGGAAAAAAAAGCCATCCTGATTCCCCCCAATTTTTAAGAAAAATTTTTTGGCCCCCCAAGCCCAGATGCATTAATTTTGGGGGTAACGGTTTCCCATGTTTTCCCCCCAAGGATTTAACAGGGAAAGAAACCCCAAATCACTTTTTAAGCGGGGGAAACCCAAAACCCGCAAAGGGGAATTTAAATTTTTGGGTTTGGAACGGGATTTTTTGGGCCCAAACAAATGGGCCCCTGGAGTCCCTCAAGTAAATTTTTGTAGGACACCATTTTTCCGGCTAATCACAGACCACCCCCTTTAAAAACTTGATTTCCCAAGCAAAATGAGAAAAAAATGCAAGAGTCCCCAGAGGGTTTCCTGACCCCTGAAAAAATTTTTATTTTCTCTGGGGAGCAAAAGGGCAGGGAAACTACGGGGCAATGCTATGCACGGCCCCCTTAGGACCATTGTTTGGGGGCTAAGGGGTGCCACCCCCCGGCTCGAAACAGAGGGGGGGTATGTGAGACAGTGACGGGCGGGGGGTTGGAAACGGAAGAAAATTTTTCCCCCAAAAAATGTTTGCCCCTTTTGGCGGCCTTAAAAATTTTTTTAAACCATTGCGGTAAACCAAAAAATGGCCTGGGCCCCGGTAAAGGGGAAAACCCGACATTTGGTTTCAGTAATACTGAACATGTATAAAAATTTTTTTCCCAAATTCCCCCTTTATCCGGTCGGCTTTTCTGGAGTTTTCAAAGACTGGGTGGGGGGCCACTCCCCCCACCATTGAGGCTGGGAAAAGGCCAAATAAAGCCGGCCCGGCAGGCCTGTCAGGGCTGGGGTTGGTTTTGCGGGAGCCAAAAAGGGTAAGTAGCCGTTTATGTGTTTTTTTGCAGTTTTGCCCGGGTCACGGGGTTTTTTCCCTGGATAGAAAACTTAATTCTTGTATGTTACCCGCCCACCCCGGGCAGGTTTTTTTTTATGTTTTTATGTTTGGATTTAAAGGGGCCGGATTTTTTTACTTTTATCATAAAAAAAACCCCAGGCACAGCCGGGACTTAAATTTTTAAAACCAGCAGTTTGCCCACTGTCTCTGTCTGGGAAGCCCAGCCTGCAAACCTGCCTGGACGCTGATCCCTCAAAATTTTTTTGTTTAGTATAACAACCTAACGTGGGCCCACAAGAAAAAACACCCGATTTTAAATATAGTGTATGGTTACAACTCCCTTACCGGGCCCAAAAAAAAAAAATTTAACTGCAGATTTGTAAAATAGTGATAGAAAAACTCCCTTACGTCCCCCACATAAAATTACTGCAGATACGTATGGGAAAAGTAAAAAATATGTATGTCCCAACTACTCCCCGGTCCCCACATTAAATTTACTGCAGATAGTATAGAAAAGTATAAAGTGAAAACAACTACTTACTGTGCCCACATAAAATTTAAACTGCAAAATATAAAATGTCAGGGCCGGGACGTGGGTACCAAGGGAAAGGCAAACCCCAGCCAAAGGGCGCCATTTTCATCCCAGGCAAAAAAGGGGGGCCAAAAGGGAGTAAAGGAGGGGCTAAATTTTTTTCCATTTGGGGGGGTTCTTCGTCCCTTTAATTTGCCTAGGGCCCCCAGAATCCCCTTGCCCCACCCGTATATAGGATAGGTACAACTATTTTTATGTGCCCACAATAAATTTACGCAGAAAATGTAATAGTAAATAGGAAAAATCTTACTGTGCCTAAAAGAAATGATTTGGCAGATATTAAATAGTTATAGAAAAACAACTTACTGTCCCCAAAATGAAAAAATGCGGGAATTTTAAAAATTTGGGTACAAAAACTTTACGGTGCCCCCCAAGGGAAATTACTGCAGAAAATTATAAATAAAGGGTAAAAAATCTATTTAACTGTGCCCACATGAAAATTTACGCAGAATGAAAAGATATGAATATAGTGATAGGTACAACAAACTTACTTTTCCCCACATAAAATTCCTGCGGGAAGAAAAAAAGCTTTAGTTCCCAACTTTTGAAAATAAAAAAAGTAGGAGACTGTAGTGGGGGGCTTAGCGCGCAGCCCCCCAAAAATTTGTGGACACCCCCAAATTTTGGGTTCGGTATGCCACCCCCTTCAAAAAGGGCCACACCCACCCACCTAACTCATAAACGGCTTTGGGAAGAAACCAGGTAAACCCTTTTTAAATAGCCGGGTTTGTAACCCCCCATAAGCGGGAAAGCCCCCTTTAACGGGCGGGAAATCCCCCCTTTGGGAAAGCCAAGTAATGCCCCCTCTGTACCCCAGGTAGGTGCCCCCCTTTTTACCCAGGTAGGTGCCCCCCTTTTTTTGCCAGGTAGGCCCCCCCAATTGAACCCGGGTATTTGGCCCCCATTTTTTTTGCCAGGTATTTGCCCCTTTTTGCCGGGTAATGCCCCCTCTTTTTCCAAAGGAAGATCCCCCCCTTCTGTTGCCGGGTAGTGCCCCCATTGTTGCCGGGTTAATGTCCCCTCTGTTGCCCAGGTGGGCCCCCAAATTGTTGCCAGGTAAATGCCCCCCGTCCCAGGTATGCCCCCATTTTTTCCAGGTAGATATCCCCTCGGTTGCCGGTAATGCCCCCATTTTTAACCCAGGTAGTTTCCCCCTCTTTTTCCAGGTAATCCCCCCCCTTTTTCCCCGGTTTAGATGTCCCCTCTGTTGCCGGGTAAAATTCCCCCTTTTTTCCGGTAGATGCCCCCCCTCTGTTGCCAGGTAGGGGTGTCCCTCGTTCCCAAAGGTATGGCCCCCATTTTTTTCCCCGGGTAGAGGGCCCCTCTGTTGCCGGGTAAAGCCCCCCTTTTTTTTGGCCGGGTAGATCCCCCCTCTGTTGCCAGGAAAAGTCCCCCAAATTTTTTGCCCAGGTAAAAACCCCCCAAATTGTTGCCGGGGAATGCCCCCCCTTTTTTTGCCAGGTTTTTTCCCCCATTTTTTGCCGGGGTAATGCCCCCTCTTTTCCAGGTATTTCCCCCATTTTGCCCCAGGTAGTGCCCCCATTTTTCCCAGGTAGATGTCCCCTCTTTTCCCCAAGGTATCCCCCCCCTCTGTTCCCAGGGGGCCCCCCCATTGTTGCCGGGTAGATGTCCCCTTC
This sequence comes from Phyllomedusa bahiana, assembly GCA_025379985.1. Classification (NCBI taxonomy): domain Eukaryota; kingdom Metazoa; phylum Chordata; class Amphibia; order Anura; family Hylidae; genus Phyllomedusa; species Phyllomedusa bahiana. The sequence continues at coordinate 29,117 of JAODAL010042573.1, read as the reverse complement.
TTTTCCCAAAGGTAGTTCCCCCATTTTTTTGCCAGGCAAGCCCCTCAAATAGCAAAAAAAATAAAAAAATAAAACCATTTACCTCACCGGGCTCCGCACACGGCCGCCCCGGGACATCTCCTCAGCAAAGCGGGGGGAATTGAGAGCAGCCGAAACGTCACTCCCCTGCACCGCGCGTCCATTTCCCCCTGGGGCCGCTGCCCTTTTTTGGCCCGGCCACACCGGCGCCGGACATACAGGGGGGGGGGGAGGGGTCCCCCCTTCCCTCCCCCTGCACAGAGCGAACCCGGGCGGTGTGCGGGCGCACGGCCGTTTCCCAACCCCCTGTAGAGGGGGCCCCCGGCGGCGCCAGAGTAGGCGCACTAGTGCTACTCTGTCGCCGCGGCCATTTAAAGAACCCCCGCCGCCAGCAGGCGGCGGGAGGAATGCCAACTCCCCCGGGAGGGCGGGAGGGGAGCCCAAATAGCGGGACACCCCCGCCAAAAACGGGAGAGTTGGCATGTATGGTATATAGTGATAGGTACAACTACTTACTGTGCCCACATGAAATTACTGCAGATATGTATATAGTGATAGGTACAACTACTTACTGTGCCCACATGAAATTACTGCAGATATGTATATAGTGATAGTACAACTACTTACTGTGCCCACATGAAATTACTGCAGATATGTATAGATATGTATATAGTGATAGTACAACTACTTACTGTGCCCACATGAAATTACTGCAGATATGTATATAGTGATAGGTACAACTACTTACTGTGCCCACATGAAATTACTGCAGATATGCTACTTAATAAAGGGTACAACTACTTACTGCGCCCACATGAAATTATTGCAGATATGTATATGGTGATAGGTAAAACTACTTACTGTGCCCACATGAAAATACTGTAGATATGCTACTTAACGAAGGGTACAACTACTTACTGTGCCCACATGAAAATACTGTATATATGCTACTTAACGAAGGGTACAACTACTTACTGTGCCCACATGAAATTACTGCAGATGTGCTACTTAATAAAGGTTACAACTACTTACTGTACCCACGTGAAATTACTGCAGATGTGCTACTTAATGTGGGATACAACTACTAACTGTGCCCACATGAAAATACAGCAGATATGTATATTGTGATAGGTACAACTACTTACTGTACCCACGTGAAATTACTGCAGATGTGCTACTTAATGTGGGATACAACTACTAACTGTGCCCACATGAAAATACAGCAGATATGTATATAGTGATATGTACAACTACTTACTGTGCCCACGTGAAATTACTGCAGATATGCTACTTAATGAAAGGTACAACTACTTACTGTACCAGCATTAAATTACGCAGATATGCTACTGAATTAAGTGTACACCTACTTACTGCGCCCACATGAAATTATTGCAGATATGTATATGGTGATAGGTACAACTACTTACTGTGCCCACATGAAAAAAATAAAACTGTAATATGCTACTTAACGAAAGGGTACAAAACTACTTTATGTGCCCACATGAAATTACTGCAGAATTTATTATATAGTGATAGTACAACTACTTACTGAGTCCCACAGGAAATTACTGCAGATGTGCTACTTAATAAAGGTTACAACTACTTACTGTACCCACGTGAAATTACTGCAGATGTGCTACTTAATGTGGGATACAACTACTAACTGTGCCCACATGAAAATACAGCAGATATGTATATTGTGATAGGTACAACTACTTACTGTGCCCACGTGAAATTACTGCAGATATGCTACTTAATGAAAGGTACAACTACTTACTGTACCAGCATTAAATTACGCAGATATGCTACTTAATTAAGTGTACAACTACTTAGGCTACAACAACGTGAAGAAGCCAAAATCCGACGGCATTTTCACTTTGCTGGACCGTGCAGCACCGCAGTACCTTGGGGATGCAGATATTCAACGTTGTTCCTCCGGAATATAAAACATGTTCTGTACTCCGCTAGTCAGTTTTAGTTTTTGAAAACCCTCAGTAAAAACCCTGTGCTGTATAGACATAGCCTTACGTGGCCAACATTAGAATACAAAAACATGCTACTCCACTAATGTACTGAATGAACCATACTTACTACTGGAGTAATATCAGAACACCACAAATATGCTTCTGAGTGGTGGGTAGAACTATTACTGTGCCAACATCAGATTATTGCCAACAAATTAAAATATCATCAAAAAGTTAGTTTATGCCAATAATTCCCATTCAAATATCTAAATCCTTTTCACTCAGAGCGATGTATTTTAAGCGTTTATGTTATATTTTTTATTTGAAAAATGGCGAAATGGGGGTGATTTGAACTTTTAATATTTTTTTATTTTTTTTACACTTTAAAACATTTTTTTGTTTGTTTTTTTTAACTTTAACTTTGAGTCTCCCTAGGGTACTACACCACTAGGGAGCACGATCGTCTCTACAACCTAATGCATTGTTGGGGCCGGAACTAGAGAAATCGAAAACATGGTGGCGATGGAAGCCTTCACAAGGTTTCCAGCTGTCATGTTCACCAATTTTGGACACAGTTTCCCCTCGTGCTTTGTTCCGATTGGGTGAGAAATCGTTTCGCCATCGTTTCTCTTTTTTAAGCCGCGGCCATCTTTGCGCAGCATTAAGGGTTTTTTCAGCGGGGATGGCGGGCCCCTCCTGTGTAACGGGATTTGTTATGCAATTGCAGCACAATCCCGCTACAAAGCTCCTTACCGCCACTATGACGCACTCATATGTCATATATCGGTAAGGGGTTAATGTGGATGATTATGGCTTACAGCTAATGAAAACCCAAAATTCAGTACATCAGAAAATTAGAATAATGTCAATAGGACTAACTGAAAAAATGAATTTTAATACAAAATGTTGGCCTACTGAAAGGTCTGTACAGTATATGCATCAATACTTTGTCATGGTTCATTTTACATGAATTACTGCATTAATGGCATGGATGTGATAAGCCTGTGGAAGGCCATCTCCCTCTAGCTCAGCTGCACTGTTGACTTTGGTGTTCTTCTCTTCTCTTGACATACCTATAAATTCTCTATAGGGTTTAGGTTTCGTGAGTTTTCTGGCCAATAAAGGACAGTGATACTGTGGTTATTAAACCAGGTATTGATACTTTTTGTAGTTGAATTTTGTGCCCAGTCCTGCTGGAAAATGAGATATAGCGTCTATATAAAGCTTGTCAGCGGAGGGAAGCATGAAGTGCTTTAAATTTCCTGATATGGCTACGCTGTCTGGATTTTATACACGCTGGTGACTTGACTCCCAACCATCACTGATATGGAACTTTCTGGACCTCAGCAACTTGGATTGTGACTTGCATTTTCTCAGACTTCAGGACCTTGATTTGCAAATTAAATGCTAAATTTTCTTCAACCCAAAAACAGCAACAGTCCAGTCTTTTTTCGCTTCTGACGTTGTCTCTGGGTCATGAGTGGCTGGACACAAGAAATGCGATAGTTGTAGCCCATCTCCCATTTACTGTATGTATGTGTGTGACGCAGTCTACTCCTTGTGAATCTCTTACAAATTCTTGAATGTCTTTCTCTTGACAATCCATCAAGGCTGCAGTCCACTCTGTGTTGCTTCTGCACTTTTTTCTACCACAATTTTTCCTTTCACACAACCTTCCATTAAAATGCTGTGATCCAGCACTATGTAAACAGCCAGCTAGTTTAGAAATAACCATTTGTAGCTTCCCCTCCTTGTGAGGGTGTCAGTGTCTGTCTTCTGAACAACTGTCAAGTCAGCAGTCTTCCTCATGAATTTTTAGCCTATGAGCAGATGATGGACATTTAAGCTTAAAGGGCCCTGTAAATTTGGTTTTTGCCCCCCTTGCTGAGGACAGCACAAGCTAGTTTTCAACTGCTGTTTCAGCGCTGTGTCCCTTATTCTGAAAGTGCAGAAGTTGTAGAGCATTTACCTCTCTAATCTTATTATGATGCTGTTGCTCCACCACCAAGGCTAGCTCCACCACTGACAGTTATTCACATGTTTTTTACCATTCAAATAATAGGTTTGTCAGTTAGGTGGCTGGGGCTATGGGGTTTTTCAGAGTTTGAAAAAACTGACACTGAAGGACTCTTCGAATGACTTTCTCTGAAAACTGCAGATTTTAGCATTAATACCGAAATTAGAATCTTAAGAATAAGGGAACAGCACGGGAACAGCTTTTGCCTGACACTACCTTGTTCTGTCTTCAGTCAGGGGGGCAAAAACTATGTGACAGGTTCTCTTTAAGAAACCTTTGAATATGACGCCATGAGTCAACAATATTCACCTTACTCACATTATTTTTTTTCTGACATACTGAATTTTGGCTTTACACTAGCTATAAGCTATAATCATTCACATTTAATCCCTTAACATATTTGCATTACAAGTATTCATAATCGGTAAGGGTTATGAGTGGTATGGAGATCTCATATGTAGCATTTGTGTGGATTGTTGATCAGAAAACTAACCTCAAACAGATGGATTGGACAGTCAAGTTAGAACAATATCTTGGTACAATCTTCTGTATTATATATAAAAGTGATCATGCCTTCTGTGTAGTACCCTAAGGGCTGATTTTAAAAAGGAAAAAGAAAGTTTTAAAAGTACTATATAATAAATATTAAAGTTTAAAACACCCTCTTTTGCCATTTTAGGAATAAAAGAATAAAAAAAAAGTTACATATAATTGGTATTGCTGCGTCAGCAAAATTCCAGTCTATTAAAATATAACATCATTGATCCCGTATGCTGAATACCATAGAATAAAAAATTGCAAAACCTAAAATTGTGGGGTGTATTTAGTTGTTTCACATCCCCAAAAAATTGTCTTAAAAAGTTATCAAAAATTGGCATGTATCCCAAAATGGTAGTAATAAAAATTACACTTTAGCCTGTAAAAAATGCTTTCTCAATAAGGTTCATAGGTGGACAATGAAAAGAAAGTTATTGTTCACAGAAAATGGCACTGTAGCACAAAGTTAAGAGACAGAGAATGTTTTTTTTTTTTTTTTTTTTTTAAATATATTTTTATTGATTTCAAGAAAATACAAATGAACAAACATCACTTGTAACAACTACAAACATTCAAAAAAACTATTCAGATCTTAAACTTGCTCATTCTTCGGTTTATACAACTCAATCTTGAAAAGTTGAAAATATCAGTATGAAACATATATCAAGATGCTACGCAGTGGTACAGAATACATAGGTCCCGTACTTTATGTATTTGAAAAGCATGAATTTAGGTGATTAAAAAAGAATCTCAGTAGATCTACAAGAGCTGGATTTCTTATCCTTTGTGATACTGTTGAACAAGAACAATAACTAATAATTGAGCGCTAAAATACCCCTGACAATAAAAGTAACAATAAATATGCATCCACCAAATACTTGTATAAAATTTGGGATTAGTTGTTAGACAGCCTTTCGGCTATTTTAAGATTCTCAGATTCCTGTAAGGTTCGTGGATTCGCTGACCACCGCAAGCGATGATAGTTAAGACCACGCCAGGCGGAATCTAAGCAGCCCCCGTTTTCACAAGCCCGCCGAAAGGGGAGGACTTGCTGCGGCGTGAGGCTACAGTCGTTAACCCTGACTTGATTGCTTGCGGTGTGGCGGCCGGGGTTACTGCTTTGGTACGGGAGTGTAATCCAAAGGCGAAAGTCGGGGACAAGCAAAGGTCAGAGCAGGCGGAAAGGTTTCGTGGTATGAACGGCAACGGTCAGGGCAGGCGGCAAACAGGCAAGTCAGGAAATGTAGCGGAACGACTGGTAAAACGGTAAATAAATCGGACACTAACACTCCTTACTCACTAAACGCAAACCCCCAAGATCTTGGCAGCGGAGTGCTGGGGGCCCCGGCGCACGTTCCCATCAGGGGGGCGGGTACCAGGTAAGCGGAGCCGGCGCAGGGGACAGAGGCAGGGGGTGGTCGCGGGTGCCCACGATGCCCGCGCCGGACCCCAGTAGGCAGGGGAAGGGCCCGCAGGGGAGCGGCGCCGCGCCGGCCATGACAGTTCCCCCCCCCCCCTTAGGTCTGCCCCCTTTTTTTAAACCTGCAAGGAGCTCAGGTGGACAGATTGCCTTAGGTTTCCACGAACGCTCCTCTGGCCCAAAACCCTCCCTCCTGTCTTCTGCGCCCAAGACCTCCTTGCAACTCAAAGATGTTATCAGAGTTGGCCACAGTAGAAGGCGGGGACAGATCTCGGGAGAACGATTCACAGCCACGGGCTTGAGGAGCAGACAGAAAGCTTTTCGGGACACGCAGATTGGGAGTAAGCCGGAGCTTGTAGGAGACGGGTTAAGGATGAAGTACCACAAAAGGGGCCAAATATTTAGGCCCAAACTTGTAGCGGGTACCTTGAAACGGATGTATTTGGGAACCCAAAAAACCCTTCACCTGGCTTAAAAAAAACAGGGGGGGGTTTCCCGGGGTTTTTCCCCTATCGGTTTGAACCCTTTTAGTATGGTTGAAGCCGAGAAGACCCTGGACGAGTACTGCAAGAGGGACTTGATGGTCCCTACTTGGGCATCCAGGGCGGGAAAGTGAACGAAATGCTGGGGGAAAGAGCGGGCGGGGATGTAACCCAAACAAATAAAAAAGGGAGCGACTTTAGAGACTTGAGTTTAGGGAATTATAGGGAAATTTTTCCCCCAGGAAAAGGGTTTCAGACCAGTTATCGACGGGGCAGACACAAAATGTCGCAGATAAGCACCTAAAAACTTGGTTGACCCTCTCCACCTGCCCGTTGGTCTGGGGGTGGTATGGCGGACGAAGAAGTCCACTGCACCGTAACTGAGTACAGAGGCCTGCCAGAATTTAGATACAAACTGGACTCCCCTATCCGAGATGATGTGCAAAGGGAGCCCGTGTAATCGAAAAGTTTTGGTGGAAGAAGAGCTGGGCTAGCTGGGGTGCCGAGGGTAACCCGGGCAGGGGACAAAATGAGCCTTTTTTGAAAATCTGTCAACACACACCCAGATGACCGTGTTTCTGGATGAGGCGGCAGGTCAGTAACAAAATCCATAGCATATGGGACCAAGGTCTCTCTGGCCCCCGGGAGAGGTGAAGGAGACCGCGGGTCTGAGGCGGGGAACTTTGTTACGGGCACAGGAAGTACAGGCTAAAACAAAGTCCCTAACGTCCTGCGAGAGAGTGGGCCACCAATAGTATCTGGAGATTAGTTGTATGGATTTGTGAATCCCAGGATGACCAGCTGTTCGAGAAGAATGTCCCCATTTAAGGATGCGAGGCCGTAAAGCATGACGTACATAGGTCTTCCCCGGAGGTAACTGTTGAAGGTCCACAGGAGCTGCCGAAAGAAGCCATTTCGGAGGGATAATGTGCTGCAGGGGCGGCTCCAAGCCCTACGTGTCGGAGGATCTAGAGAGAGCCTCCGCCCTGACATTTTTTTCGGCTGGTCGGAAGTGTAGTAGGAAATTTAAAAGGGCGAAGAAAAGCGACCCACCTGGCTTGACGCGGATTCCCAAAACCGCTGAGCAGATTGTAGATATAGCGATTCTTATGATCAGTGTAGATCTCTATGGGATGGTGAGCCCCCTCCAGCAAGTGGGCGCATTCTTCTAGGGCTAACTTTATGGCTAGAAGTTCCGATCCCCCATTTTGTCATTTCGTTCAGCCGGAGTGAAAGTTTTGGAGAAGAATCCACACGTCCGCAATCTCCCAGAGGAGGCCTTCTGAAGAAGAACGGCGCCGGCACCAACTGAGGAGGCGTCGACCTCTAAGACAACGGGCGCTGAGGGTCCCGGAAAGAGAGAGAACAGGAGCGGAAGCAAATGCAGCTTTTAGAGTTTGAAGGCCTCTTGGGCCTCGGGAGGCCATGATTTGGGATCGGCCCCCCTTCTTGGTGAGGGCTACCCTCGGAGCCCCAGAGAGGAGAATTGTGGGATAAATTGCCTGTAATAATTGGCAAAGCCTAAAAATCGCTGTGGCCGAAGGCCCACGGACGGGGGGCCACTGCAGGGCTGCTGAGAGCTTGGCGGGGTCCATCTGAAGAACTTGATCCGAAACGTTTTACCCTAAGAAGGGCAGGGAGGTGCGTCGAAAGGCGCTTCTCCAGCTTGGCATAAAGTTGGTGGTTCCGGAGGCGTCTGATGCACCTGGCAGACGTGGTGGCGGTGAGTCTGTAGGTCTGGAGAAAAAGATTAGAATTTTCGTCCATATAAAAATATGACGCAGACGTATAGAAGATCCTGAAGATCTCATTAACGAAGTTTTGAAAGACAGCCGGAGCGGTGCAGAGACCAAAAGGCATGACGAGATATTCGAAGTTGGCCATCCGGGTGTTAAAGGCTGTTTTCCACTCGTCACCTTTCCGAATCAGGTTGTAAGCACCGCGAAGATCTAACTTAGAAAAAATTTTCTCGCCACGTAGGGGGTCAAATAGTCTGAGATCAAAAAGGGAGGGGGTATTGATTCTTTACTGTTCTTTTATTCAGGCCAACGATAATCGATACAGGGTCGGAGGGTTCCATCTTTCTTTCGACAAAGAAGAATCCGGCTCCCCCAGGCGAGGACGACTTGGAATAAAGCCTTTGCGGAGATTTTTCTTGAATATAGTCAGACTTTGCCTTTGTTCCTCAGGGGCGGAGAGAGGGGTAAACTCTGCCTCGGGGAGGAGTAGTACCGGTTGCAAATCGATAGGGCAATCGAAGGGCCGGTGCGGGGGCAGAGTTTCGGCTTGTCTTTCGGAAAAAATGTCAGCAAAGTCCTGGTAAGGAGCAGGCAGACCTGGCAGGACTTCGTAGGCTCCGCGAGGCAAACGTGGAGCAGGGCGGAGTGCCAGAAGCATCGTGAGTGACATGCCGGCCCCAACGAAGAATCTCGCTGTGTTTCCAGTCTAGGGTGTCGGGGGCATGCTCTTGTAAACCCGGGAAGGCCCCGAAGGATCTCAGAAGAGGAACGAGGCAGACGAGGAGTTTCACTGTTTCCTGATGGGTTACGCCCCGATCTGCAAGATGAGGGGCGTTAGTGCAGAACCGAATGACATCCTTTGAGGCATTCGCACTGACAGAGGAGACAAACATGGGTTTCTGCAGGGGGGGTCACTGGAAGCCCGGGATGGGAACACCAGCCCCGTGGCTGATAACGTTACGGCGGACCCCGAGTCCAGGAAGGCGGTGGCATGAAAGGTGTTGTCCCGGGGAAAATTCCACATAGAACAAAGGGAAATTTTCAGACGGGGGGGGGAGGCCGCACTGACACCTTGGGTTGGCTCTCCTACGAGCCCTAGGTGCGGGAGTTTCCTGTGCGTACCGGACAGTCCCCAATGAAATGGCCGAAACCGCCACAGTAGAAACATAACTGCCGCAGACGTCGCTGTGAGCGTTCCTCCTGGGTCAAATGAGCCCTTTCAACCTGCATGGGTTCGTCCTCAGGAACCGTTGGCGGAGGAAGTGGAGGGCGTTGAAAGACAGGAGCTAAGCGAGGTAGCCGGCGTGGACGAGTAAGCTCGCGTTGGAGGCGGAGCTCTTGTTGCCTTTCAGCAAAGCGAATATCGATCCGGGTGGCCAACCGAATCAATTCATCCAGTGAGCAAGGCAGGTCCCGACCTGCGAGCTCATCTTTAATTTCGTCCCGAGAGGCCTTGCCAGAAGGTTGCCACCAAAGCCTCATTGTTCCCGTCCAAGTCCGAAGGCTTTAAAGGGGCGGAATGCACTGAGTACTGTCCCACAGTGAAGTCACCCTGGCGGAGACGAAGCGGGCTGCAGCAGCAGAGGAGGTGCGACCAGGTTCCTCAAAACAGTTCGGAACCCCCGGAGGAAGGCTTGCAGATTAGCCCTCAGCGGATCTCCTCGGTCCCACAGCGGAGTGGCCCAGGCCAAAGCTTCGCCGTTAATAGGCTAATTATGAAGGGGCCACTTTAGCCCTCAGTAGGGAAAATTTAGTGCCCTCATCTCGATGTGGATGGAGCATTGATGATGAAGCCTCTGCATTCTTGGGGGTCCCATCATAGCGAGAAGGGAGCAGTAGATGCAGAGAAGGTCCGGGACAGGAGCAGGAAGAGCAGGCTGCCGGAGCAACTGGTGCAGGCGGGGACGGCAGCAGCTGGTCGATATGCTGGCTCATGGCCGCGAAACTGGTCGATACGCTGGCTCTGCTGGGCGACGGCCGTCGCAACGTCCCGGAGTTCTGGCAGAGAGACCCTGGCGGAATCCAGAGGTTCGTGGTCAGAGACGGGCAGACGGTCAGGGCAGGCGGCAAACAGGCAAGATTAGGAAACGTAGCGGAACGGACTGGTACACGGGTAATCAATACGGACACTGACACTCTCTTAGCTCACTAAACGCACACCAACGATCTGGCAGCGAGTGCTGAGGGCGTAAACCTTATATAGGACCAGCGTCCGGCAAAGGACCAATTAACAGGACACTGGCCCTTTAAATCAAGACCAGCTGTTGCGCGCGCACGCTAAGGGATGGGCACGAGTGCGGCAGCCAGAACAGACGGGCGCGGCGTGCACAGGAGCGGTACCAGGTAAGCGAGCCGGCGCAGAGGGCACGGGGGTGGTCGCGGGTGCCCGCGATGCCTGCGCCGGACCCCCAGCAGGCAGGGGAACGGCCGCAAGGGCAGCGGCGCCCGCAGCCGCCATGACATTCCCAGAGCATACTCTTTAGACTTAGTCCCCCCGGTTTTCAAATTTTGAGGGCTCTCAAAGATCCAGTCAAATCTTCCTCCAGGTACCATTTGGTAAGTTTAAAAGGAGTGACACACATTCTAATCTCCTCTCTATCTAAGAAAGAATGTATAAAGGGTTTCCATTTTGTAAAGAACATTTCAGTTTGGGATACCTTATTTCAGCCTCTAGTTTTTCCATTTTTAGATGGTGTTTTACACTATAGTCCACATTTAATTAACTCTAGGGGGATCAATGTCCAACTATTTATTAAGTAGGCTTCTCTTTGTGGCCAGTAAAATGATGTGGAGAATGTTCTGGTGGTTAGCCTCATCAGACAAATCATGAAATAGCAGGGCCTTAGGAGAAAGAATTCACGCCATCTCTCATTTACCACTGCTTTGCAAACACGATTCCATCCCCCAAAACAGAGGGTGTGATCTCAAAATCCGGAAAATCCCTTTCTGAACTAGAAAAGAGACTTTCATCCCGGCTTTGAACATCTAGCATTCGTAGTTTGCCATATAAATCAATGACGGCTTAAGCCAGAACCAATGAGCTCATCAAATAGACCTGACAGAGTAACAAAGGTTCAGGTTGAGGCGCACCTAGGAAATAGTGACCATAATATAATAAATTTCCATTTATGCTTCAATAGCGTTTTTTGTCGAAGGGCCACAAAAACACTGAATTTTAGGAAGGCTAATTTTATCCTGCTTACAGAGGCCCTAAACCGTATTGACTGGTACAAGGTGTTTAAAAATAACAAAACAAATAATAAATGGGAGATCTTTAAAAACAGCTTAGGCCCCCACTGTGAGAGGAACATACCTTATGGTAATAAAATAACTAGAAACAGGAAAAACCCAATGTGGATCAACAGAGATGTAAAGGAGGCATTAAATAACAAAAATAAAGCGTTTCAGCTACTAAAACTGGAGAACAGTGAAGAGGCAGTAAAACGCTATAAGGAAAAAAATAAAATATGTAAAATAGTGACAAAGGCAGCAAAGCTAGAGACAGAAAGAAATATTGCCATAGAAATTAAAACCAACCCCAAAATATGTTTTAGGTATATAAATAGTAAAAAGATTAAAACAGAAAATGTTGGCCCTTTGAAAAGTATTGAGGGAGATATTGTGGAGGATGATGAAAAGAAAGCAAACCTATTAAGCAATTTTTTCTCCACTGTATTTACCAAGGAGGATGACCTTCCTGTTGATAAGCAGAGGGATGAGGTAAACTCCAACTTAAATGTTTCCTGTCTAACCCAGGAAGAAGTGCAGCTCCGTATTAAGAAGATTAAAATAACCGCAGTGGCAGCCACGGTAGCATCCCACATCAATAAACATCCCACTACAATGCTCCTCAGCTTAGATGCTGAGAAAGCATTTGACTCAATCTCCTGGCCATTCCTTAATACTTCCCTGCGGGCCCGTAACTTTAGAACTACCTTTTTGGAGTTCTTACAACTGCTACAGTCCCAAACAACTACATTCTTAACAATTAATGGCAATAATTCACTCCCAATCCCCTTGGCTCGGGAGGCAAGACAGGGTTGTCCACTCTCGCCCTTACTATTTGACCTGGCCCTGGATCCCTTCCTGAGATATATCCAGGATTGGGACAGGTTTCGGGGCATTAATGTAGGCAGTGCAGAGGTCAGAGTCTCGGCCTTTGCCGATGATCTGTTAATATTTATATCAAGACCGCAGGAGTGCCTGCAAGATCTATTGAGAGAAATCGAAATTAAAGGGGGGTTACTGGGATTCAAAGTGAACTTGGATAAATCTGAGGCCTTGTTATTGACGGGCCCTAGTCGCCCACTTTGGATAAATAATTACCCACTACGCTGGCAATCCCAATCCCTCTCCTACTTGGGAGTACAAATCACCAGGGACCCCGCTAAGCTATACTCAACAAATCTCAATAGTTTTATGACAACCCTAAACACTAGTCTAAACGCATGGTCCGGATTTACCCTCTCATTTATCGGCAGGGCGAATCTCATTAAGCTCATCCTCTTTCCCAAACTATTATACTTATTTCGGACCCTTCCCCTGGCCCTCCGACCGTGAGACGAGAGACTTATCAATAAATTATTCAAATCGTTCATTTGGCAGGGCAAAAGAGCAAGGATTCCCTTCCACGTTCTTCAACAGCCAAAATCTAACGGGGGCATAAATTTCCCGAATATCAAGTCATACAATATATCAGCCAACCTATGTATAATAAAAGATTGGTTCACTGGGGCCCAAATATTCTCGCCCACACAACTTGAAGCAAGTTCCTGTCCAGATATTCTTCTGACCAACCTTCTTCACCTTCCATTCCGTGACCTTCCCTCAGAGGTAAAACTCAACCCCCTACTCCTGACACCTTGGAAGGCATGGCGACTGACGCGCTGTAAATTCTCGTTATCGGAGGAAGTCTCACTAGGCTTGCCATTTTTGGGCAATCCCGCCTTTCAGACGGGCAGGCCCCACCCTATTTTTCGGCAATGGTACACTTGCGGTCTGCGAACGGTGGGCGATCTGGTGGACCCTCAGAGGAGAGTACCCCTCACGTTCAATCAAGCTTGCATCAAATATAGCTTTGTTGCAACCCATGTCTTTCATTTTCTACAGCTCCAGAGTTACGTGGCTGGGGTGATTCGACGGTTTGGGGATAAAGAGTAGAGTGATGTTATGCTGGGGAGACTGAAAGACGCGCAGGAAACACGGGGTCAAGTTTCAAACTTTTACAAAACTCTTAATACACCACTTCAATATGAGTCCAGGGAAAGTGGCTTAGTGCGGTGGACAACGGACCTGCCCCATATAACGGTGGAGGAGATGCTGGAAGCCACAGTAAAGGCATCCAAACACATTGTCAGTGTCTCCTACTGGGAGATGGCCTTAAAAACGCTACATCGGGGATACCGATCCCCTAGTCGCAATTATATCATGGGGGGCTGCGCATCACCATCATGCTCTAGGTGCGGGGAGGGCACGGCAAACCTATATCACTGCTTTTGGGCTTGTCCAGCTAGCCAAACATTTTGAACATGTATGTTTGATTAAAATTGGAAAATGAATAAAAACAAGTTGAAAAAAAAAAAAAAGAAGATTAAAATAGACAAATCCCCAGGTCCTGATGGCGTACATCCATGTGTCCTAAGGGAGTTAAGTAATGTCATAAATAGGCCCCTATTCCTAATATTTATGGACTGTATAATAACGGGTATGTCCCAAAGGATTGACTCATAGCAAATGTGGTGCCAATATTCAAAAAAGGGTCAGAAAGTGATTCTGGAAACTACTGCAGCTAAGTTTAAAGGGACAGCACGCCAGTGATTGGTTTTTACCGGGCGCTGATCCTATTTAAGTCCTGCCCTTTCCTTTGGTCCCTGCCGAATCGGTAGTGCCCTGTGCCTTGAGAGGAAGCATTCCATAGTGTCTTTTGCGTTTACTGTGTACCGTACCTTTTGCATCTGTCCCTCGACCACAAGCCATTGCCGCCTGTCCTGACCTTCCTGCCTGTCCCCAACTACGAGCTTGCTTCACGATTTTGTACCACGCCGCACCTCGGCCACCACCACGAGCAAGTCACGTCAGGGGTAGCGACCTGGTAGTACTCTGCCGCAGCAAGTCGATCCCGCTTTGCGGCGTGCTCTGGTGAAAATTGGACCTACTTAGATTCCGCTCCTTGGCATGGCTCTTACCATCGCTTGTGGTGGTCCAGAGGATCCACTACTGTGACTGTTACAATGTTATGTAGGGAAAATTTCTCCTCTAGGATCCTGATTTTCACATTGACCCATCTCTCCTCCGAGTCATGCTCATGATGAATAACCTGACCATTAAAATTTCTTCCTACCAAAGTCAAGATCCCTGCCTTAATATTCACTGTGGGAGACCCAAACACTTGTACTACCCAAAAACTCTGCATACGGAAAAAATCACGTTCTGATAAGTGGGTCTCCTTCATGTTACGTACACTTGGGGAAAGAAGGCCTTTAATGTTCCATATGGCTATCCTCATGGGTGTAAAAAGAAATAGGATATATAATGGAGTATCTAGTGGATGAATTACATGGAAATCAACTTATAAACTCAGTAAACTAGTGGCTAAATACCCAAAAGCCCCCTGAAAGAGAAAAAAGACATAAAAACACCTCTTTCAGATGAACACGCAATCTGACTTTGCTTTTTTCCATCATGGGTAACGAATACCCCGCAAGAATTAATACATACTCTTAACATTTACCAAGGTAGGAATTGATCATTATATTCTACTTTAGATACAGAAATAGGGTAGCCTTTGAGATCCAGGATCTAGAATGATGTTTATCTGAAATTAGAAATGTTCAATCTGAATCTCCTAAACATAACGGCAGAGAGTACTTATGGAACCTCAAGTGCCCATCTTGGAGGCCTGACATTTCTTTTGTTCCTTTGGACTCATCACCTGAAGTGGACTGGGCCCGCCATCTTCTGACTCTGAGACCCTTTGGTTTGAAGGAGCAGCGGTGCTATGGGACGTAGATCTCACTGAAATTGTTGGTGAAGGTCTTTGTGATCTGTCAAAGAAGCTGTTGGCCTTGGATGGCGATGTCGATTAATTTCCATTTTTGTGAAACAGTTTCAAGATGGCTGGATACATTAGTGCAAATTTTATTTGCTTGTGAAATAAGGCCGAGCAAATGGGAGAGAATGCCCTGCGTTTTTTAAAGACATCCACCGATAAATCCTCGAAGACAAGTATTTACCTGTCATTAAAGATGAGATCCAATTTTAGACTTTTAAAGGCTCTTAGAACTGCTACTTTGTCTGTAAAGTCTAGGTACTTCACGATGACCTGGCATGGTCTCTCCCTCAAAGATGCTGGGGTGACAGGTTCCATTTTTGCTTTCATTCCGCAGCGGAGATCTGGACCTAAGTGATGAGCCCTTTCCACCATTCATGGGCCCATGATATCTAAAGCCTCAGGAAGGTCTCTTTCACAAAGAATGGCAAGATCTCTTAAAGTTATCGCCTCAGAAATACCTAAAATTCTCAGATTATGCATTCTGGACCTTTTCTCGAAGTCCTCAATTTTGTCGTTTAAGCGTTTATTCTCATGGAGGACATCCAAGAGTTGAGAGTGGGATTTTTCAACCTCCTCCTTCAACTCCATCAGCTGCAAGTCATGGTCATATAGACGTTCATCATGTATTTTAATGTCTGTCACTACTTGTTCAAACATACATGCTACAGTAGCAGTCAAGGAGGGTTTTTGAGGGTTTTTGTGATTTTTAGATGCATTCTGTACCTTGCCCGATGTCTGCTCCTTACTTCCTCTGCGACCCTCTGAGCAATAAGAAGTGGTGGCGGCAGGGATGGTTAGAGACTGCCTTAAACTGTGTCTCCGACCAGTTGCAGAGATACGATGGTCGGGTGGACTCACCACTGGGTCCCTGGTACCCGCTCCTGGCTTCTTACTGCATCTTTAGCCGAGAGAAGGCTTCTTCGATCACCAGTGGCCATAGTTTCAGGCTGACATTCTTCTTGGTGAGCGCCTCAGTCGGTGCCACCACCGTAGAGAAATGTGGGTGCATTGCTGGTAATATTTTGCGAAACCCAAGAAACGCTATATGCCCCGAAAACCGATGGGTTGAAGCAACTGTCAGACAACTTAGCGAGGTCCATTTGCAGACCCTTGTCTGAAATAATGTACCCTAGAAAGGGGTTGGCTGATCTGATGAAAGAGGCGTTTCTCCAACTTGGCATAGTTTTTTAGGTAGACGCCGCAGTACACCTGGCGTACATGTGCCTGATAGAATTCTGGATCAGGCGAGAAGACAAGGTTGTCATACAAGTAAAGTATGACACAAGAATACATGAGATCACGTAAAGTCTCATTTACGAATTCTTGAAAGACCGCTGGGGCATTGCACAGACCAAACGGCATTACATGGTACTCAAAATGCCCATCTTCTACTCGTTGCCTTTAGGAATTCAAAAAGATTATACAAATTTTGGTTCACGAAGATGATCAAAGAGATCGATGATTAGCGGTAATGGGTACCAATTTTTCACGTTTATTCACGATAGTCAATGCAGGTGCGTAGTGATCTGTCTCTCTTCTCAACAAAGAACCTAGCACCAGCAGGAGCAGAAGACTTGCGGATGAAGCCCTTCTGGAGGTTCTCTTGTATATTGGCTGACATGGCCTAAGTCTCTGGTACAGATAATGGGTAGACCCTTCCCTGGGAAGGAGTAGTAGCAGGCAGTAGGTCTATAACACAAGCATAAGGCCGATGAGATGGAAGCATCTCAGCCTGCTTCTCTGAGAAGACATCTGCAAAGTCCTGATAAGGAGCAGGCAGACCTAGTAGAGGCTTGGAAAGTATCAGTGGAGAATGAGAATTTGGGTGCACCAGGCAAAGTGCCACTAAACAGTGAGACTGGCAGTCTTGTCCCTAACTTCGCCTGTCTCCTAGTTAAGCATATGGGCATTGCGCTGCAGCCACAAAAGACCCAGGAGAAGAACGGGGCAATACGTAGAATGCAATATTCTCCTTATGTAATGCACCCAAGTGAAGGGACACCAGTCCAGTAACGGTACTGAATAGAGTCTCTCAGAGTTCACTGCTAACAGAAGAGATAGCCAGAGGTTTGTTTAGGCGGACCACCAGGAGGCGATGCTTAATCACGAAGGAGGCATCCATGAAATTCCCAGCTGATCCTGAGTCCAGAAAAGCGGCAATGTGGAACAAGATCCCAGAACCGGTCAAGATATTCACTGGCATGGTCAGACGTGGAGAGGAATTGTTCACACCTAGGGACACCTCTCCCACATAGTCTAGGTGTGTACGTTTCCTGGACATTGCGAACGGAGCGGACAACTCCTGCGGAAATGTTCAGGACTGGCACAGCAGAGGAACAGATTCTCCTCACAACAATGGGACAAGTCTCGCTGAGTCAGGTGGGCTCTTCCACTTGCTTCACCTCTTTGCTGGCCTGCACCAAGGGAGGCAGTGGCGGCTTATGGAACACTGGAGCAAGACGAGGTAGACGATGTGACCTGACGGAGCTCCTTCTGTCTCTCTGTAAAGCGCGCGTCAATATGAGCGGCCAAGTGGATAAGGTCACTCAGGAAAGATGGAGGGTCTCAAGCGGGTATCATGTCTTGTAGTTTGCTAGAAAGGCCCCTTAGAGGGCTTCCGGTTCCAGCGCCGTTATGCTCAGGCATGGGTGAAGGAGGCTCCGCTACCCCCGCACATTACAGACCACCCGTTCGGGGTTACCTGCCTGTGACTGGCGCACAGACAGCAGCGGAAGATGCAGGGAGTCCGGGGGCAGCGGTGAGAGACCTCGGGATCGAGCAGCTGAGTGCCGGCAAGTAGCGAGACAGCGGTGAGCGGTCAGCAGCGTGGCGCCCGCCATCTTGGGCGCACATGTGCTCTATAAGGGCATGAAGGGGCCGTTCCCACACTAATGATTGTGGCCAAATTGGGATGTAATCGCCCCTGGGAGCCTCCTATACAGAGACGCTATGCAGTTTATGAAGTGGCAGTGGTGCCAAACTGCCTCTCAGTCTCCATAACTGACTGTGACAAGCCCCTGCTGGTGTGCTGTGATACAGCCTACTCACATAGCACTGCAGCTATCAAATTCCATCCCTGAAGCAGATACCATGTTCTTCCTGCAGCTGCTCCATCATACCATAACAATGAGGTATCCACGTAACTGACCCCTGGCATATCCCCCTGGACACCCTAGCCAAGGACTTGATGTTTAACCAAATACTGGTCGGCTGATCGGCTCGCACTGCCCTCTTCCCAGCAGCCTCAAGTCTGAGTACAGTATCCTGAGTGTTAGGCAGGCAGTTCAGGACATCTTTCTGTTTCTGGGCTTAGTGGGGCGTGAGAGCCCAATACATTGGGACTGTCTGTGCAAGTGATTATATATACAGTACCTAAATGGACAAATATCTCTTAAGAATGTCTGCCAAGACTAGAAGTGAAATAAAGAATCAGAAGGGAGAACTGCTGCCATCTAGTGACCAAAGAGATTCTGACATGTCTCAGCCTTCTGATAGTTTTGTGCCACCCATGTCAAGCCTTGAAGATTATCCACCGTCTCGCTTTAACATAACAGATCTAAAATAGATTGCCGGTGAGGTGGCGAAAGTCATCTTACCAGACCTACAAGCCTCCTTAACAGGCATGGTTGGCACGACTTTGAAAGAGCTACAGGGATCTGTTGCCCAGCATGAGGAGCGGCTGGATGATGTTGAGGAAAGAGTCCTTACCATTGAGAAGGATGTTGAGGACCTCCAATTCCAGCTTCAGGAAATGGCCAAGGACAATAAACGGTTGTGGGAAAAATGTGATGACCTAGAAAATCGGTCTCGTCGAAACAACTTGAAGCTTGTTGGCGTCCCCGAGTCCTTGTCTATAGCCGCACTGACCAAGCTCTGTGAAGTCGAGATCCCGCAATATTTGGGTATTCTGAGAAAATGTAAAGTTGAGCGAGCACATCGACTGGGCCCAGAAAGGAGTGGTGGGGCTGCTGGGCCGGACAACAGGAACAAGGTGCGTCCAAGACCAGCTATATGCAAGTACCTAGACTACTCAGATAGAGCGGAGGTTCTTTCAGCCTACAGGTCGAAGAGTTCAGGGGTGGAACTACATGGCAGTAGGATCTTATTGTTTGCAGACTTTTCGGCTGAAGTGACTAGACGACGGTGAGTATTTTTAGCCATATGTTCAGAACTTCACAAAACGCAGAGAAAATTTGCCCTACTCTATCCTTCCACGCTGAAAGTTTTCCAATCAGAAAGGCCCCCCCTTCTCTTCACAGATCCGCAATCCGCAGTGGAAGGTCTGGGCTTGCAAGCAATCTTGACGGATGGCCAACGGCGGCATAACATTCTGGAGAGAGACTATGGGAGCTCACAAAACCGTGACAAGAGACAAAAAACTGATGCTTCCAACAACACTTGAGGATCTGAGGCGGTAGCAGAGTGTTTCTCGAGCATCATGAAACAAATACTTCATTTCAGGGGGTGGCAAATGTTGGATAGTACACGGCCTGACCAAAGTTTACTATGGTCGGAGGAGGGTTGTTACACGAGAAATTTGAAGGCAGGGTATTCTATGTTTAGTATAATACGTGCCAGGGGTATACTATGTTTACTATATTTACTATGTTTATATGCTATTACCGAATTGTCTTTTTTAAGATTTTAATATCATAGAGGGACGTCGGAGCACAGCGGAATAAGGGGAGTTCCATAGCACTGTTTTCTTAGGAGGTAAAATGTTGTTTTCCTCCCAGCCAATATGTGCATTATCTGAGTTTCAGGGAAATTGGGCAGTTCAGTTAGGCTCAAATTCTCTACACTTTACTTTGTTGATTGTTTATAGGGGAATTGCACTACAGTCATACAGTTGCCATACGCTGAATAGAACATGCGGATTATCACGTGGAACGTGAAAGGGTTACGGTCGCCCCAAAAACGGATGATGATACTCCGACAGCTGAAACGCCTGAGAGCTGATTTTGTCCTGCTCCAGGAAACACATTTAGAGGAGGTGGATTTTTTTAGGATGAAGAAATTTTGGGTTGGAGAAGTTCTGGGATCCCCTGCCAAAGACTCAAAGGCCGGGGTCATAACACTAGTAAGCAAACATTTAAACTATCAGGTCTTAGGCCAAAATAGAGATACGGAGGGTAGGATACATACAGTAACACTCACTAACCATACAGAAACAATTACAGTCTATAACATTTATTGCCCAAATGAAGGTCAAAGCACTTTTCTTTCGAATTTGGCCACCCAGGTGATATCAGATACGATAGAGCTGATGCTTGTTGGTTGGGACTTTAATGCAGTAGCTAATGTCAACGAGGATCGCAAGCGATCCAGTGCACGACCTGGCACACAGCCACGTCGTGAGACGGCCTTGACAGAGTTTATAGAGAAGACAGGACTGGTCGATGCATGGAGACTATTGTCCCCAGATGGGAGAGAATTTACGTTCTACTCTCATGTACATGATTCATGGTCCCGTATCGACTACTGCCTAGTATCTCCCTCTTTGACACCACGACTGCAGGATTCCCAGATAGGAAACATTATCATCTCTGATCATGCTCCAGTGTCAGTGTCAGTTAGCGATATCACTCCGAAAGGAAGTGATTTTATTTGGAGATTTCCGAGCTTTCTGGCTGACAGGGAGGATTTCCAGATGTTGCTACAGTCCTGGTGGCTTGAGTATAGAAATTCAAACGTGGAACACTCTGACAATCCTCAGCTCCTCTGGGCCACGGCGAAGGCAGTACTGAGAGGGAGGCTGATATCCCATGTTGCCAAAATTAAAAAAGAGATAAGACAGGGTCTGGATAAATTTAGCTCTGTGTTAAGGTCAGCCTATACCGCGTTTCAAGAAAATAGTACTCCACAGACTAAACAGGCTTGACAATTGGCTAAGGACCAATATGAGAGCTGGCTGGAGAGGAGGGAGGCTATGAAATTTTCGGTCAAAGAAGTAAATTGTTTAAGTATGGTAATAAATGTGGCAAATTATTGGCCAACCTTGCCAGAGGTAGAAGCTCTATAACAAACCCAATTTAGTTACGAGATAGTAAGGGGCAACTACAGAAAGATCCAAGGGCAATTAATGATGTCTTCCAAACATTCTATAAAAAGCTTTACACCACAAGTCGCTGAAGAGCAACAAGTCCCCAGACCCAGACGGTCTCACTGGGGAATTCTATAAAATTCTAAATGACCTTATTGCACCAAATTTGTTGGTCTTGTTTAATGGATACCTAGAGGGTAGGGCAATCCCAGAGTTGGTTAACACGGCCTACATTAAATTATTGCCGAAGCCGGACAAGGATTTGTCGTTGGTCGCTTCTTATAGGCCTATATCATTGATCAATGTAGATTTGAAACTTGTTTCAAAGATTATGGCAGATAGGCTGGCAGTCATACTTCCTAAATTTATATCCCCTTACAAGTAGGGTTTGTGCAGGGTAGGTCTGCTGTCACAAATATCCGTAAGGTGCTTTCAGTACTAGATGCAATTAAGATTAATCCACAGTTATATCATTCTCCAGCGATCATGACCATTGATGCGGAGAAAGCCTTTGACCACGTGTCTTGGCAGTGGCTATATAGACTCTTGGAATTTATGGGATTTACGGGTGCCTTCATGCTCTTCATACGCTCTCTGTATAGTTCTGCTCAAGCTAGAGTCTATACACCAGGATTTTTGTCTTCCTCATTCAGCCTTCAGAAGGGGACGCGGCAGGGGTGCCCACTCTCTCCACTCTTGTTCAATCTGTCGATTGAGCCTTTGGTCAGGGCTATTGAAAAAGATAAGAATATTCTAGGGATAGAGGTCGGCAGTCAGCGAGTTAAAACAGCTTCATTCGCAGATGATATAATAATGTTTATGTCAGACCCGATTAGGGAAGTGGGCCCAATATTTGACCTCATTCATCACTTCGGTGAGTCTTCGGGCTTCCGAGTGAATGTCTCCAAATGTGATATACTAGATATCTCTCCAAAGGGAATTCTCTCTAAATTGATGGGAAGACACCGTTTTCCGGTAACATTGGCTAAGTGCAGTATCAAATACTTGGGGATAAATATAGGTAAGCAGCTGGAAGTTATTTATAAGTTAAACTATGGTCCTATTATGCACAAAATAGAGGCCGAGCTCTGTAGATGGAACAATTTGCCCCTATCCCTATCGGGCAGGGTTAATTTAATAAAAATGGTTAGCGTTCCCAAAATTCTTTACGCCATGCAAACCATCCCCCTACTATTGAAACGTAATGATGTTCAACATTTACAAAGGGCTTTCTCTTCATTTATATGGGCAAATAAACGGCACAGAATCGCGCTAAAAACTTTGATGCGCCGAAAGATAGGGGAGGCTTAGGGCTACCGGATGTTAAAACGTACAATGTGGCTTGCTTAATACGACATGGCATTGACTGGCTTCAGGGTTCTAATTTTTTCTCAAACCTGGCTCTTGAGAGCAATCTGTCAAAGCCCTGGAGTCTAAATTGTATTTTACATACAAAATGTTCATGCCTACCCTCGCATGTGCGGAAATCACTGGTTATTAAAGACACTGTGTCTGCGTGGAAGGCGGTACGGAAATTAATGGGTCTCCCATTCCTCTGCTCGAAGCATATGAATCTTTGGAATCACCCAGAATTTCCCCAGGGTAGGGAGAACCCTGAATTCCGGAGTTGGAGGAGAGGAGGAATAAAAATAGATAAGCACTTATTCCATCATTCAAAAAACAGATTGCTGTCAGGCCTGGAAGTTGGGACCAAACTGAGTGAAAGTGGAAGTTGGTTTCTTGGATATGCCCAAGTCACGAGTTTCTTGCAGGGTCGACTAAAAATTCTATCTAGGGAGTTCCAGCCGAAAAGGTTTGACGCCCTAATTGAAGACACACCGCGCAAGAACTCATTATCTACATTAGTTTGGTCACTAAGAGAGTTTCATTTGATGGGAAATAGACACAGACTTTTTATGAGGTGGGCGCGCCAGCTGGGCGATGCAGATCTACCTGCGGGGGTCCTTGAGGGGTGGAATCTAGTGAGGAAAATTGTCCCTTGTGAAAGCTATTGCACTGGGCCATATATGGCTTTGATATACCCCCTAAGCCGAATAAACTAGATAGGGTGGTGGCGTGGGCTAAATGTTCGAGACCAGGGACTGATCTTTATCATGGCATATGGGCGTGCCCGGAATCTCTAAATTTTTGGGTACGCTTGGTGCAGTTCCTTAAAGACCACCTGAAGCTTACCGAAGACTTATCCCCATATCTCATGATCTTTCACATAGCTCTGGAAAACTCGAGTGTGCCGTTATTGGCACATATTTTCTTCCTGGTGGCAAAGAGATGCCTTTTGTCTAGATGGCTTCAATGAGAAGTTCCTCCCATGGAAATGGTACTCTCACAAATCAAACATTTCCTTTCCTTAGATAGACGCGAGGCTGAGAAAAATAAAGAGCAACAAGCTAAAGGTTTTTTATAAAAAAAATGGAGGGTCTTTATTGAAACCTTTCTTACACCTCAGGAAATACAGGAACACCTGCTGCCTTTCAGGGACACCACGTGGTATTATCTCAGAGAGTTGGTGGGTGATTTGGGGCGCCTGAAAGTGGTATGATCAAGGTTGGAAGATCACAAACTAGCTAAGGGTTTAGTCAATATAGTACAAGGATGGATAGACCCTACTTCACTGGGGGCGACAGAGAATCGTGGTGGATGTCAGCATGGTATTCTGATGTTGTTTATTATATTATGACTGTTGTAGCATTTGGGGATGGGAGGGGTGGGAGTTGTGTTATGGTCTGTTGCCGTTCTCTTCATAAGTTATGTAGCTTATAAGGTTAAAAATGACACTGGATTTGTAACTGTTTTGCTCATATTACCTGTATGTTATTATGGAATGTGTCAATAAAAAATTTGTTTAAAAAAAAATAAAAAAATAAAAAGGCCCTTCTTGAACTTGGCTCTTAAGGCTGCATCATTCCAGAGTGCAGAATTGTACTGCGTATTCCGTGACAGAGGAGTCCCCTTGATGCAGGTTCAACAGAGCGGTCTTGGCAGAAGACGCCCAGGCTGGATCCTTGACGATATTGCGGAATTCGGTCAGGAACGTAGAAAGGTTGGCCATAACTGTATCACCTCTGTCCCAGAGGGGAGTAGCCCAAGCCAGTGCTTTCCCGGAGAGAAGGCTGACCATGCAAGCCACCTTGGAACTTTTGATAGGGAACCGATTGGCTATAAGTTCCATGTGCAGGGAGCATTGGGTGAGGAATCCCCTGCAGGGGGTTGCAGCGCCACTTGCAAAGCTAACAGCAGGGACATGGGAGCGACCGCAAACTGGTGTGAGAGTCGCAGGAGCATTCGTGACAGGGGTGTACTCACTTTTGTTGTCAGTGGTTTAGACATTAATTGCTGTGTGTTAAATTATTTTGAGGGCACAGCAAATTTATGCTCTTATACAAGCTGACTTCTTTAGATTGCATCAGTGTCATATCTTCAGTGTTGTCTCATGAAAAGAAATAATGCAATATATAATATAGACAGAATCTCACAAAAGTGAGTACACCCCTCACATTTTTGTAAATACGTTTCAGATTTGGCCAGTGGCTCAGACAATTGATAGATTGCATTCATCTTGTCTTCCTCCTTTGGTGATGAGATACCCTTCTTTATACACAGCCTCCCTAACCCCCCCCCCCCCCCCATGTCAGAAGTCGCAGAAAATTTTGAGCCTCAAATCCCTGAATTTGTAGCCACCCTGCCGTCCTTTTGGACAATACAGGCCTCAGTGAAATTATCCTTTTTATGTCTTTTTCTCTGAGGATTTTGTAGATGTCTTGGTTGACCCGACTCACCTACACTCACCGGCCACTTTATTAGGTACACCTGTCCAACTGCTCGTTAACACTTAATTTCTAATCAGCCAATCACACGGCGGCAACTCAGTGCATCTAGGCATGTAGACATGGTCAAGACAATCTCCTGCAGTTCAAACCGAGCATCAGTATGGGGAAGAAAGGTGATTTGAGTGCCTTTGAACGTGGCATGGTTGTTGGTGCCAGAAGGGCTGGTCTGAGTATTTCAGAAACTGCTGATCTCCTGGGATTTCATGCACAACCATCTCAAGGGTTTACAGAGAATGGTCCAAAAAAGAAAAAACATCCAGTGAGCGCTAGTCCTGTGGGCGGAAATGCCTTGTTGATGCCAGAGGTCAAAGGAGAATGGGCAGACTGGTTCGAGCTGATAGAAAGGCAACAGTGACTCAAATAGCCACCCGTTACAACCAAGGTAGGCAGAAAAGCATCTCTGAACGCACAGTACAGCGAACTTTGAGCAGATGGGCTACAGCAGCAGAAGACCACACCGGGTGCCACTCCTTTCAGCTAAGAACAGGAAACTGAGGCTCCAATTTGCCCAAGCTCATCGAAATTGGACAGTAGAAGATTGGAAAAAACATTGCTGGTCTGATGAGTCTCGATTTCTGCTGCGAAAGTCGGATGGTTGGGTCAGAATTTGGCGTCAACAACATGAAAGCATGGATCCATCCTGCCTTGTATCAACGGGTTCAGGCTGGTGGTGGTGGTGTTATGGTGTGGGAATATTTTCTTGGCACTCTTTGGGCCCCCTTGGTACAATGAGCATCGTTGCAACACCTTGTGGAATCTATGCCACGAAGAATTGAGGCAGTTCTGAAGGCAAAAGGGGGTCCAACCCGTTACTAGCATGGTGTACCTAATAAAGTGGCCGGTGAGTGTATATGCTATTCAATTTTTGTGCTCAAAGCTCATACACCAGGGGGACCCCCTAGATGCTGCATAGACTATGACGTTTTGGGGCCTTATATTGCATATGGTCATAGTTGAAGAAGCCCAAGATCAGGCAGTACTGATTTTTTTCATAGTAGTTCATTTTACCACCATACAATGACCTGATCCTAAATGATCCTAATGTTTTTGCATTACACTGATAATGCCGGCCCTGAGATGATTCCACATATGATGGTCTGTTCAAAGTTCGGTGTCACAGTATACGCTGCGGCCCCAATCTTGGACCGCGGACGTGCCCGTGTCTCTGCTATGCCCCTGGTCCCACACCTGCTTGCTGCTGTAACGCTCCATGCCGTGGTCTTTGTGGGCATGGCCATGTCTTTGCTATGTCCCCAGTTCCCTGAATCTGCTGCTGCGGTCCTATCTCCATGTAGGCCATGGCCCCTGCTGTGTCCCATGTTTCTGTGTACTTACATGGCCGCATTCCTGTCTGTGTCTGCACGTGCTACCTAGGGGGTGGGCAAGCCCACTGGTTTGGATTTAAAGGGAAAACGTCCCAATCACCTGTTCAATGACCTACGATCTCCTGGGATGTAAGGAACTTCCTGCCTCTGTTCCTGGTCAGTTCATTAATGTCTATCTGAGCTCCAGAACACTGCTGCTGGTTACAGCTGTTCCGGAGTTAACCCTTGTGTTACCTGAATGTCTACTCTTGCTACTGCACCAGTCTTGTATTGGCTGTGTGCGTTACTTCCTGCTGTTTCCTGCCGTAGTACCTGCCAGTTACCTTCCTATGACTATACCCACTGGGACCTGTTATGTCTGCCAGTACCCGATGTTCTTGTCCTGCATTTCGGCTGTCACCGCTAGTAGCCTACCATCTACAATCACGTTGGCTCAGGGGATCCACAAAACCCGGCGTTCAACTTGGCACTGCCTGCTGTACCTGTTGATACGTGACAGAATGAACTGACCATGGATTCCGCCAAGGTGACTCTGCTTAACATCCAACACTTGGCAGCCATTGTATTCCATGTTGGCATCTACCTGAAACAACTTTTTGCTGAAACTACAGTCCGTTACTGCACGTCTGGATCAAGTATCATCTGCACCACCACCTGTAGTAGCTCCACCTCCCATTCCCCTTGTCAGTCCCAGTCCAGAGTGTCTGTACCCGCTGGCCCATGGTTTGCCCAGAGCGTCTGTACCCTCTGGCTCATGGTTCACCCAGAGCGTCTGTACCCGCTGGCTTCTGTTTACCCCCTAGTCCAAGAAGTTTTCCAGGACTGGGTAGTCACCCCCTGTGTAGATTGTTCTTGGGAATCCGAAGAGGAGGTGGTTGCCCAATATTGCTTTTGGGGCACTTGGCTGGTCCAGAGGGGGAGGGTTTTAAGTAAGGGTTCTGTCATGGTTCACACTTCGGCCCCTGTCTTGGACCACGGACGTGCCCTTGACTCTGCTATGCCCCTTGCACCGCATCTTCTTGCTGCCGTCACGCTCAATGCCGCAATCCTCGTGGGCATGGCCGTGTCTCTGATGTTTTCCCAGTTCTCTGTAACTGCTGCTGCGGTCATATCTCCATGCAGGCCGTGGTCTCTGCTGTGTCCCATGTTTCTGTGTACTTACCTGACCATGTTCCTGTCTGTGCCTGCAGACGCTCCCTAGGGGGCATGCACGTTCACTGGTCTGGATTTATAGGGACAGTGTCCCAATTACATGTCCGTTGACCTATGACCTCCTGGGATATAAGGATCTTTCTGCCTCTGTTCCTGGTCAGTTCATTAATGTCCAACTGAGCTCCTGACCGCAGCTGCTGGTTATTGCTGTTCCTGTTCCCCTGTGTTACCTGAATGTCTACTCCTGCTGCTGCACCAGTCTTGTATTGGCTGTGCACATTACTTCCTGTTATTTCCTACCGTTGTACCTGCCAGTTACCTGCCTGGGAATCTGCTACACTGCCTACGGCTATACCCACCGGGACCTGTCATCTCTGCCAGCACCCAGTGTCCTTGTCCTTCACTTCGACTGTCACCACGAGTAGCCAGCCATCTACACTCGCGGTGGCCCAGAGGATCTACAAAGCATGGTGCTCAACGTGTCAATGCCTGCTGTACCCATTAATACGTGACATTTGGCCTGTAGTAAACCATTTCAGCGCCAAATTTGCAGTGGGCTACACCCCAGCAAATTTTTTTGTGGACCTAATTCATTTCAAGGCTTAACTTCTGCCAATACCTGCCCAGTGAAAGAGCTTGTTATGGGATCAAAATGTACAAGCTGTGCAACATTGCAGTTACATTAATTGACTCATAGGTGACGTCTTTCACTTTCCCTTTTCTTCTCCATCTGGTCCAGATTGCCATGACGACTTCTTCCGGCCACAACTCGTCCCTGCAGAGTTTACACACTCTCCATCCATAGTGCCCCAAATGGTAATAATTACATCCTTGGTGCCCTAGTAGTTCGGTAAATAGGCCCCTGGTAGCTTGGTATCTAGGCCCCCCAGAAGTCGTTCGTTATATAGGGCTCCTATAAGGTAAACAAGTATATAGGTCCCCAGAAGGTAGGTAGGTAGACAGTGGCTACACAGTATGTAGGTATATTAGCGGCTCCTCTGTAGATAGGTAGATTAGAGGCCCCCCAGTAGGTAGGTAGATTAGGACCTCCCCAGTAGGTAGGGATGTAGATTACGGCCCCAAGTAGGTAGGTAGATTAGGGGTCCCCAGTAGGTAAGTAGATTAGGAGCTCCCAGTAGGTAGGTAGGAAAATAGATTAGTGGCCCCCCAGTAGTTAGGTAGGTAGTTTAGGGGCCTACCAGAAGGTAGGTAGATTAGATTGCCCCCAGTAGATAGGTAGGTAAATTAAGGCCTACCCGGTAGGTAGATTAGGGGCTCACCAATAGGTAGGTAGGTAGATTAGGGGCCCCCAGTTGGTAGATTGGTAGATTAGGGTCCCCTCAGTAGGTACGTAGGAGCAGCACAGGCGGCGCAATGATGTCACTTCATCGCACCAGCTGTGCAGCGACACATGGCATAGGCAGTGTTACGGTCTTGAGGTGGATCCGCTGGACCACCGCAGGCGATGGCGTAAGCCCAAAACCAGGGGTGGGTCTAATGGGTCCCGGGGTTTTACCAAGC
>JAODAL010042572.1:0-34671 GCA_025379985.1 Phyllomedusa bahiana | reverse complement strand
CTTTCGGGCCCCCCAAAAGTGCCGAGGGGCCCCTCCCTCTTTCTCCACTGTATACTGCCACGGTGTTTGGGGTCATCTGCCTCGTCTTCCTCATCTCCATCACCCCCTGGCCCCGTTTCCTTTTTTTGTCACCTGGGTAAAAAAACCCATCTTTTACCAGACAATGCTTTGCTCCAATGTCCCCTCCTCCTCCATTTTGTCCCCCGACTTGTGCGCGGATGTAGTCGCCTTTCCGGTCCTGCCAGACAGATTTTTCGCATCTGTTCCGGACATAAAAGCAGTGGAATGACGTTATTCACCCCGTAGCCCTGGCGACTGAAAATAGGGCCTCCTAAATGGCCTAAAACAACGGAGGTGTCCCATGGTTGCCCTGGGACATCAAAGTTCACAGGGGTACCCCTGTCCGTGGATCTAAAAAAATTTTAAATGGCTTTCTCTGTTATCGTGGGTTTCCAAATGTGCAGGCTGGAATTCCCAAGGGTGGAAAATTGCATTTTTCAGAGTGTGTTGGGGGGGGCCCGTTTGCCGTCATTCGAGGGGTGTTCCTGGCTTTTTGGAATGGATGAAGTCATGCACGTTTTTTGGCCTTTTTCAGAATCTTCTAAGACGGGGGAAGACTTCAGGAAACCTTTTCACAACCAGTTTGAACCGTGCGCATGCAGGGCGATGGACCATCCCTCCTCGGTGCAGCGCGACCCATTTTCCCTCCATTGTCCGTCACCCAAATGGCGGGAGAAAAGCCTGACGCGGAGCAATTCCTCCCCCGGGTGGCTTCGTTCGCGGGGCCTTGTAGAACTCACCCTTGCCCTACTCTGTGGTATGTGGGCAGTCTTGTGGGGCTGAGATGGGGTGGTGGTGGAGGAAGGAAAGCGGCATTGGGGCAGGAGCCCAGTTTTACCGTGGGGAGAAAGCGCCCTTTCCCGTCCAAGTTTTGGTGTGCCTGGGGGAAGCACATTCACCCAGTGGGCCGTAAAGGAATGTACTGGCCTGACCGTAGTTACAGCTCCAGACGTTCGCGCTGCGTGACCTTGGAAAAAACCCGATAAGCTCAAGGACTGGCCCACCTTCTGTTCTACATATTTATGAAGTGCTGGTACTGCCTTTTTGGAAAATAAATTACGGTCAGCTTCTGCACCTTAGGATGGTTGGACGCATACTGTTGTCTCTTTGCAATCGCCTCGCTGAACGACTGCTGGCGCCATGAGTAGCGAGGAGCAGGAGCATCTGGACGGGAGATGATGTCAAAGAAAATCAGCTCCCTTCTGCAGAGGTGGGGGAAACCCTTGACTGGCTGCAATGGCTGCGTGCCACTGGGCGCTGCTGTGATGTTGCTGCGGCGACAGGATGGCCCACCACATCTGAGCCACGTTTTCCCAGGCCCCCGGATGGTGACGCTGCATGTGTTGACGCAGGGCCATGGTGCCAACGTTATCTCCCGGGCCACGCTTCACTTTCTGCCCACAGATTCTACATATACCCATATTCGGCTCCTCCGGTGTCTTAGCAAAGAACTGCCACACCGCCGAGTATCGGATTTTACCGCCAGCGCTCCGCTGTAGAGTGACTACTACCGCTGCTGCCTCGCTGAGCCCCTGTGCCGCTACTTTCTTGGACCTGCGAAGCAGGTTTTTTACCCCGTGGCCGCTTGGCTCCCGACCTAAAACTGCTGCTTCCTGCTGACTCACGGCCACACGACCCACTTGCTGGCTGTGCCGCTCCCTGACGCGCAAGCTGACGCCTCTTCTCCTGACAATGATGAAACCCTTGCCTCACCCGGCTCCCAAATGCGGTCGGCAACAAACATATCTATTTTTCGTTTCATCGTCACTGCTGTCTTCATCACCCGGTCTTGGGTATGCAGAGGCTGACCCTCACAAAAATGACCTCCCATGCCACTCTCAACATCTATACTTTTCCGCCTACTGCAAGAAGCAGGGGATATTGGCCCATTTCTTCGCTGCCAAGTAGCTTTCTGACTGCCCTCCTCAAATTGTTATCCTCGCTATTTTAGTGGCGCTGAGCTAGACCCCATAGTAGATCTCTGGCTGAGGGAACCGGGGTGGGCCAAAAGGCGGGGGGAGGGCCGCTGACCCTCTCCCGGGCCATGCCACCTAAGGGTTGTGTCTGACGTTCCCACCGACTCTTGGCTGGGGTTGTCAGATGTCATCTGGGAGGAAGTGCATGACCTAGTCAACCAATCGAGAACCCTCGGGTTGCTAGTCAGCACCCGGCCGCTAGATGACAGCGGCAGTTGTGGCCTCACCGAGTGACCCCTGCTGCGACGTACCCTTGCTGTGCTGCGACCTGGGTCTGGAATGTTTGTGCCTCTGCCACTTGCAGGTGAAGAGCCTGCCACCTCTCTGTCTGACATACTGTTTGTTCTAAAATTTACAGACACTGTTTGATGAAGATATCTGTATATGATAAATAAACACCCTGTATTTGACTCCAAATGAACCCAGTAATAAGCTTGGTAACCCTTGGATATAAATTGCGCTCCACAAATGGGCCGGAAAAATTGACTTGTATGTGCTATTTTAAAACTCTGTGTATTTTACTGAATATAAAAGCACAAACAGGATTAATTAACCTTCGGATATGAATTATGCTACAAAATTTCTTCTGTGGCAGTGAAAAACAAAGTTTCTTTTACTGAGTACAACTGCAAAACAACACTTAATTAACCCCTGGATGTAAAGTGTGCAAAAGAATTGAGCAGCCACAAACTACTTGCTTTGTAGCGTGTTACAATTGCGTGTTTTCTACGCTACACAACAAGAGAAAAAATTGTAATTAACCTTCACTTGTGAATTATGCTACAGGAAAATTGTAATTTTTGGCGGTGCAAAAGACGGTTTATTTTTGTCACCACAGCAGAAAAACAACGCTTAATTAACCCCTGATGTAAATTGCGCAAAATAATTGAGCAGCCACAAACTACTAGCTTTGTAGCGTGTTACAATTGCTTGTTTTCTACGCTACACAACAAGAGAAAAAATTGTAATTAACCTTCGCTTGTGAATTATGCTACAGGAAAATTGCAATTTTTGGCGGTGAAAAAGGCGGTTTATTTTTGTCACCACAGCAGAAAAACAACGTTTAATTAACCCCTGGATGTAAATTGCGCCATACCATTGAGCAACCAAAAACTACAAGCTTTTTAGCGTGTTAAATGCGTGTTTTTCTACGCTACACAACAAGAGAAAAAAATGTAATTAACTTCGCTTGTGAATTATGCTACAGGAAATTTTAATTTTTGGCGTGTGAAAAAGACGGTTTATTTTGTCACCACAGCAGAAAAACAATGCTTAATTAACCCTGGATGTAAATTGCGCAAAAGAATTGAGCATCCACAAACTACTGCTTTTGTAGCATGTTACAATTGCGTGTTTTCTACGCTACACAACAAGAGAAAAAGTTGTAATTAACCTTCGCTTGTGAATTATGCTACAGGAAAATTTTTATTTTTGTCTGTGAAAAAGACGGTTTATTTTTGTTACCACAGCAGAAAAAACAACGCTTAATTAACCCCTGGATGTAAATTGCGCCAAACAATTGAGCAACCACAAACTATGAGCTTTGTAGCGCGTTACAATGGCGTGTTTTCTACGCTACACAGCAAGAGAAAAAATTGTAATTAACCTTCGCTTGTGAATTAGGCTACAGGAAAATTTTATTTTTTGGCGGTGAAAAAGACGGTTTCTTGGAGTCACCCAAGCAGGAAAAACAACGCTTAATTAACCCCTGGATGTAAATTGCGCAAAAGATTGAGCAGCCAAAAATGAAGTGGTATTTGTATTGTAAAAACGCTGTTTCTTTAAATGAATACAACAGGAACTGGCTTAGATCCCCCTTGGATATTCAAGTGTTGTGAGCAGATAGCATTCAAATGTATATGCAGCTGCACTGGACGCACACTGGACTTCAGATCCAATGCGCCAAAAAATCAGAAATAGAACATTAAGAGAAGCAGTCTCTGAGACAAGCTGAGACACCCCACAAAAATCGCTCTTTAAAAATCAGTTCTTCAGTAAGAGCTATCACAATCAGCCGCAGCAGCACCTTCCCTGATCAGTATAGTGAGAGGAGTGTGAGCTCCCAGCGTCGCGCCCGGACTTATATAGTGCGGTGACGTCACAGAATCCCGCCGGTCTCTGATTGGCTTCATCTCTGCACATGTCATGCAAGCTATGCCTTCTTCCTCCCATGAGTGCTTTGCCCCATGTAACGCCATGTGCTCGCAGCCATTTTATCAATCAAAAGCACACTTCGTTCACCCGAAGTCCCCAAACTTCGACTTCGTTCAGAACCGAAGTTTTCCTGAAATTCTAAACGAATTCCACTTCGTTAGAATCAATTCGCCCAACTCTAATTATAATCACTCATCGCTACTCATTAGTTATCTGCACCTGTTTTATCTTTCCCAAGGAGCACTTGTGTTGCATCCTACTGGTTTCAGTCTATAGTCCAGCCATTGAACTCTAAGTATGGCCTTATGGTTATGTTATTGCAGTAATCATAGCAACCTTCTTAGAAAAGCTAGCATGTCATTAATACTGCATGGTGACCTCTATAAAAAAATAAAAATAAAAAATACTACCAGAGTTTCTGTGTTTTGTTCAAAACACTTCACAATAACCTTGATAAAAAGCTATCAAATAAACCCCCTAATGGTACCAATAAAAATTTCAACTCATCCGCAAAAAACAAGCCCATAATCAGCTCCATATACAGAAAAATAAAAAAGTTATGGCTGTTAAACTATGATGATATAAGAACGCATTTTTTTTATAAATGCATTTACATTGTGTAAAAGTAATAAAATATAAAAAAAATATTAAATTTATATAATTGTAAAGTTATCCTGTCATTAAAATCGCACGGTGAACATTGTAAAAATGTAGCCCAAAAATAGTGGCAGAACTGCATTTTACCCCATTTTCATGGCCCAACGCTAAAAAACTATGAAACACCTGTGCGTCCAAAAATCACAATACTCCCTTAGATGAGATCCATGTGGTGTGTTGAATCCAAGAATGGGTGACTTCTGGAAGAGTTCACCTTTTCTGGTACTTTGGGGGCTCTTTAAATGTGATATGGCACCTACCAAAATCTGTGTTCCAAAAGCCAATTAGCGCTCCCTCCTTTTATGTCCTGCCATGCGTCCAAACAGCTGTTTAGACCCTCATAAAGGGTATTGCCAAACTTGTAACAAATTGTGTAACAAATGGTGTGCTTTTATTACCAGGATGCATTTTAAAAATGAAATTTTTTCAGCTAAAATTGCAGATTGTTGGAAAAAAATGAATCTTTCATTTTCCCAGCCTAACGCTAAATAATTTATGAAACACCTGTGGGGTCGATATACTCACTACACGCCTGAATAATTATTTAAGGGGCGTAGTTTCTAATATGGGGTGTTTATAAAGTTTAAGCACCTTAGAGTGTCAGCAAACCTGTAATGGTGCCTACATTATGAAAATGAGACCCAAATGTCCAGTAGGTATTCTTCCTATTCTGAACCTTGTGGTTGAGCCAAATAGTTGGCCTGGGGCACATATGGGATATCTTTAAAAATGGCAGAAGTGGGGAATTCGATGTTGAGTTGGATTTCCCTGGTCAAATGTACTATGTTCCAATGAATAATGGATAAAAATTGAAAATCTTCAAAAAAAAGTGACATTTTGAAATTTCATAACCACTTTGCTTTAATTTCTGTGAAATACCTAATGGGTTAGTAAACTTCCGAAATGCTGTATTAAATACTATATTGGGTGTAGTTTCTTAGATGGAGCCATTAATGGTTGTATATAACATATAGGCCCCTCAAAATCACATCAGAACTGGACTGGCCCCTAAAATATCAATGTTGCAAAACTTCTTGAAAATGTGAAAAAATTCCTACAAACTTTTTAAGCTCCATAATGTCGTGGAAAAAATTAAAAGACATTTAAGAAATGATGCCAACCTACAATAGAAATATGGTCAATGCTAGTTATAAACTATTTTGTGTGGAATAACTATCTGTCTTAAATGCAGAATTTTTTGAACTTTGAAAATGGCAATTTTTTCCAAATTTTCACGATATTTTGATATTTTTCAGAAAAAAATTTCTGCATGTAAGACAAATAGTTATGCTACTAACTTAAATCTACCATATGTCTACTTTATATAGGCATAATTTTTTAAATGTCTTTTTATCTTTTTTAGACATTAGGGGGCTTATAAATTTAGCAGCAATTTGTCACATTTTCAAGAAAATTTGCAACACAGACCAGTCCAGTTCTGAAATGGCTTTGAAGGGCCTGTATGTTAAACATCTCCATAAATGACTCCATTTAAAAAACAACACCCCTTTAGGTATTTAAAACAACATTGACATAGACTGATTACTCTCTAGGTGTTTCATACAAATTGAACAGAGTGGAGGTAAAATTTCAAAATTAACTTTTTTGCATATTTTAATTTTCACTGGAACACAGTAGATGATAACAGAGAAATGCAACTTAACATTGATTCCTCCAATTCTGCAGTCTTTCAAAATATCTCATATGTGGCTCTAGTGTGATATTTGACTCACTGACTGACCTCAGAATAGGAGGATCACTTCTTTGA
Organism: Phyllomedusa bahiana; assembly: GCA_025379985.1. NCBI lineage: Eukaryota > Metazoa > Chordata > Amphibia > Anura > Hylidae > Phyllomedusa > Phyllomedusa bahiana. The sequence goes on along the minus strand of JAODAL010042572.1, from coordinate 28,056 downwards.
TTTTAGGGCTTCATTTTAATTAAGATATTTCACTTCAGGTTTGCTGACACCACAAGGTGCTAAAACTCGATAAACACCCCTACAAAGACCTCATTTTAAAAACTACACCCCTTAATGAGTATATCAAGGGGAGTAGTGAGTATATTGTGGTGGGCGTAAACTGCTCTATGGTTGCATGGCAGGGCGTAAGGGCAACGGAGTGTTATTTGGCTTCTCAAATGAAGATTTTAATGGGTATCATGTCACATTTGGAAAGCTTCAGAAGTATCATTACTAGTGAAATCTTCTACGAGTCACATCATTTTGGAAGCAACACCTCTATGGGAATTTATATAGATAATGTGATGTGCATTTTGGGCCCACAGGTGTTTCACAGTTTTTTAGCATTGGGGCATGAAAATGGAAATAGAAATAGCAATTCCTCCCTCTGTCATTCCTTTTAGATGCACAGTTGCAACTGACAGTGGCATATAAGGGGCTAATCGACTAGGATTGCAGTAAACTCCAGTCCTGGCAATTATCTCATATACTCAGCTGTAATACGTAGCTGGTTCGATGCACAAATCAAGCAGGCTCAGCTTCTGGTCCCACACAGTGTTTTGGACATATGGGTACCTCTATTTGCGGGAACTCCTTTCCGAACAAGAGGTACCCATACGTCCAATGTCTGAAAGAGATTAAATGAGGGCATCTGTAAATTGCTCTAACAAAATAATACAGTACGAGTATTTAAAACACAGAAGAGCACAAAAGTTCTTCACCACAAACCCATAGCAAAGTATACATTGTATATTAAACAACAACATTTATTTGTTCATGTCATCCATTTTAACCAATCAGCTCAGATATTGTATACACAGTCATCAATTTGGAGTTTGGGGTAAACAATGCAACAATAATGGTAGCATATTCGTATTAAGATTTACTCATTGAAAATATTCTGTTTAACAAAAGATTTTGTTTAAATAATTAAGTTTTGCAATTCTCATTTGCTACTTACAAAAAAGAAATACCAGCTCTTACTCTCCTATATTGTTATAGGTTTCTTAAAAGTGAGTTCTGTAATAGATTAACTCAACTATTGTTTTTGCACTACCTTGAACTAATTTTAGCATTTCTATCAATCTCTCTGCATCTCACAATTAACATTAATATCACACAATTAACATTAAGTGGCTATTAGTAGCAACTAAGTAAATTAATAAAATTGTAATCACTTAGTGGAATTATTATCAAATGCAATAAAATGTGTTTTCATTCATTTGTTATGTATTATTTTTATTAGTATTGTTAACCACTTCAGGATCAAACCATGTTAGTCTTTCTTCTTGTGCTTTATTTGTCCAGCCTGCCAAAAGTAATACCCTTTTCATGTTGCTGTCAGTACCATTGTTTGAAAGCTTGTTTTTTTAAGGACAAGTTGTATTTATTAATGGTACCATTAAATACACCCCATGATGTGTTGGGGAACCCAAAATACTTTTGTGGGGTCAAACTGTAAAAAAACATAATTGTGAAAATTCTTCGGGGTGTTCTTTTTTAGGGAGTTCACCTTCTGGTATAAAAGTCATCTTATCTTTATTCTATGGGTTATTGCAATTCATAAACCAAATGTATTTGTTTTTTTAATTGTTTTTGCTTGCTATTTTCTAAAACCAAACTTTTTAAATTTCTCGTTAAAGTGTCCTTTTCATAGGTATCAACTTGTGGTACATCTGACTTTTTGTTCACTTTCCATCTAGAAAATGGGAATTCTGGTGTGAGGTATTTTTTTTTGTCATGGCATTCACTGTTTCATGATTTTGCACTAATTATTTCATTAATAACTAACAATCATTAATGATGGTGATGTTTATTATTATTATCATCATTATTATTATTACCGTATTTTTTATACAATCAAATTATGTTTCACAGTGCTTTTGCACTAGATCGCAGCTGCAGCTTCTGCAGGGTTGCTAGCTGGTAACTAAGCAATCTGACTCCATGCCATGTTGCAATTCATTTTGTTCCATTGGTTCCCTCTACAGAAGCATCTGGCTGCTATAGCAACCACTACAGAGAAATACCTTTGCATGTCTTTTTGCCTAGAGAGTGATGATCTTCCTTTCTTGGCTTTTGTTAATGTAAGCTAGCATTATCTTGATCCTGATCTTGGCTTCAATCCAGGATTCTGTTCCTGTGTAGACAAACCACTTCATGATGTGGGGCACACAAAACGGACCCAATACAGTATAATTCAAAAATCCCCCCCTCTCTTTTACTCATTTTTAAAGTTTTGCAGGTCCAGGGAACATTAAGATGTTTCCACACTGTGCTCAAATGGGTGAAGTCAAGGGGTCAATGAAAGTATGAAAATTGCAAGTCAAAACTCACTTTTGGGTTTCAACAACAGACGCCCCTCTTTTCATTATAGTGCTCTTACAAAAAAATTAAGTCTTACTCTCCTATATTGCTATGGGCAACAAAGTAGTTCTGTATAGACCTAACCAACTTTTTTTTGCATATTGACCTAATTCAATTCTATCTCTCTGCATTACATTACATTTTCCCTCTTGGCTAATAGTGTTAAGAAACATAATAAAGTAAAGGGAATTTTATCTGCTAAAATTTTTCACCCCATGTTGTTATGTATTTTTTATAGTTTTGTTAACACTGATCACATGTTTAGTCTTGGCTTTAAATTTAAGCCTATATACCTTTTCTGCTTTGTAATTTTAAAGTTCTATATTTAAATTGGATTTTAATTAACCATTAAATACACACTCATGGGGACCCATCTTTTGTGGTAAAACCCTGTAAAAACTTTGTGAAACTTAGTTTCTATTTTAGGAATTTCACATGGGGTCATTTTTCAGTCAGGTTTATTGCATTTAAAAACAATGTAAGTTTCAATTTTTTTGCAGTTTTCAAACCAAACATTATAAAACAGTTATGAGTCCTTTTGGAACGTGGCATTGATTTTGTCCAAAAAAAGGGAATTCTGGTGTGAGGTTTTTTTTGCAGAACTGCTGATTTCCTGATTTTTCATTATAACAAAACAATCTTAAATGGGTTACGGGAATAATTGTCCAATATTATTAGATTTAACAACAATTATGTTCACAGTTTTGCCGAAATGCCTCAGTTATGCCAGGGTTTCTAGGGAGAATGAAGCAACTGATTCACTGATTTGAAATTTTTGCATATTTCTCAAAACCCATCTCGCTTTAGCAACCAGGTACAGAGAGATTTTCTGAACGCCAGTAGGTGAACTTTGAGGCTTGTTGTACAGCAGCATTTTTGATCCTATCGTGGCTTCAATCCTTCAGCTAAGACAAAATGAGGGGGGTCCAATTGCAGGAGCCACAATCAAATTGAACAGTAACATTGTTTAAAAAGTTGCAGGTCTCGGGGGAACTTAAGATTTTCTGCTGCCAAATCGGTGGTAGGGTCAGACATTTGGCGTCAAAATCATTGTGCCAAGCACAGATCCCCTCTTTTCAATCGTTCAGGCAATGGGGGTTGCTCATAGGTTGTGTGGGAAAAAATTTATTTTGACAATTTTTCTTTGGGCCCAAGTTCGGTCTCCGCTTAAAGTTTCCCGTTGCCCTGTTGAATAGTGTTCAACAAAGAAGAAAGGCAAAGTTTCTCAAGAAAAAGGGGGTCAAGTTGACTAGCATGTTAGGGGACATAACAACTTTTATAATGTTCTTATTTCAGCGATTAACAAAATTATTTTGTTACCATAACTAACACCGCGGCTATTTCAACCCAAAAAAAAAATTGTTTTTATCTTTGGACAGCCACTTGATACATGTTCTACACCTGGAGATTCCGTAGACTGCGCACCCTGGATAAACAATACTAATGCCTGTACACAATACAAATGCTTGTTTATTTAAACAGTTTCTATCAGTTGCATTCTCCTAATTCTGGGATGCTATTTGCAATGCAGTTCTGCTCTTCATTGACTGTTCGTTAAAGCAGCAAAGCAGGCCTCATTTCAACAGTGTTCTGCTGTAATAAATGTTTCCACATCCTTAAATTACTGTTGCGTCATGTTAAATCTGGCATGTCGATAGATCTAATATGTTAGTTGAAGGTTACTTTGAATTAATTCACATAGCTTTAATCCTTTGTCCCCAAGGAACAGACACACATGACGCCATCTGCCTCACATCCAAGAGTTTGCAAAAGGGAATAGGTTTGATCTATTTCTGACTTAAACCCGCTGGAAGTCCTTATTGCATCTGATCTATTTAGGCCAATCACCGGATATTTTAATGTTAAACTGCTCTGGGGTTTGGATGTAAAATGCAGCTGGCACAATGCCAGGTCACACAAGTTCCAAGGTTTCCTCTGTCTATTCTGTTAGGGAGAGCTGTGCTTCTTAATCACCCTTTGAATTTTTTGCTGATATACTTGCTGTAAATTGTTTCATTTAGGCTTGTTATGCCTTGAATTTCTCAGAAAGGATATACATTGTGAATGTCACATGGTGTGATTAAGGCTTGTGTCTCCGCCAATTTCTACATCATAAGAAGATACTGTAGATGTCTTTTTTTTCAATTAAGTTTGTCTTATAACTTCACAAAAAAATTCACCGTACATGGCATGTTTTAATAAGTTTAAAGCTTTCCGAGAACTACCAGGCAGTGTGTTGCTAACTTGTTGCAGATGTAGAAGAAAAATATATCTATTAAGAGGAAATTAAAGTGAAATCAAATTTAAAAAAATCTATGAACTATGGTTAACTGGTGAGAGTTTTATGTACTAAGAAATGGAGAGTTCATAACCAAACCTGATAAGCTTCAATGAAGAGAAGTATTTTATTAAACACTAATATGTCTCCCGGTTACAGAATGGTGCCCCCTTCACTTACAGAAATCTCTACTTAACAACATATGTAGACATGTGATTTCTAATAAACTTTCTATGAGAAGGAAAACATCTGTCTGTTTTATTCATAACATGCATGCTCAAATGCAAACAAAATATAGACATGTGTTATAAATCAAGTCAACAATTGGAAAATATATGCATTTCCTGTAAAATGTCAGTTTGACACCACTATAGCCCATGTTTGAAGAACTAAAATATAGCCCATTATTAACCATAGCTTTGTTTCTTTCTTAACTGTTTTGATTTCCAGAAAAACAAAAATTTTGGGGGGGCAGTTTAAAAGAACTTCCTGAAGCTAAATATAAGACACCCTAAACGGGTGAGCCTGTGACTAACACTTTGCCACAGGGTCCCCAAAAGAGATATGGCCATGACTAACAGCCCTAATCCAGCTCTCAAGGTCATATGAAACTGAAATCCTGGCTATTGAACTATTTAAGCACCTCAATTGGTTGCTAGCAAAATCAGATAATGTTTTGTTCTCTTCTTGTCACCCCAGGCATTACGATTACCAGGCTCATGGATTTATACTGGTATCTAGGCAACCCCCCCAAAGTGTCCATACCTTTTAGTCCTTCAGATGTCTGTACATTTTATATGCATAAACAATAATGCTATCTTGTATACCAACATTATATTATAGTTAAAAATGTTAAGATAATTAAACAAGGTTTTGATTACAAAAGATAATGACGCAAAAGGGAGAACGGCCATGAAGGATGGTGGAGATCATTAGGTAGATAACAGAGAGGCATTTTGGACATATAATATCTTCCAACAGATTTGATATTTTTGTGTTAATAGCTATTTACAGTATATTGTGTGTTTTTCAAGGCCATTTAGTAACTAGGCATGCTTGGTATGCATAGTGACTGAACATATCTAGTTAATTTTCCCTATAACTGGTAACAACTCCTGCAAAATAGAATGTGATGGAATTTGAATGCCTGGTTTTAATGGGAAAGACTGTGCAAACCATGTGATTAGTCCAAACCATGTTAGTGCCATTTCCAGTATGTTTTTTCCGTCTTGCATTTCTGATATTTTGTTATTGTCACGGGTGGTCCCGCAGCCCCTCCCCGGGGTGCGGGCCCTCGTGCTTCAACCCTTACCCCCGGCCCCTGCCGGCCCGCGGGTCGGGGGGCCCGGCTTCCCCCTTTCCTTCCTCCTCCCGAGTCCTCCCCTCCTCCTGGCCGGCCGGCGTGCGCGCGCCCGCGCCTTAGGCGCGGCGCGCGTCCCCCCTCGAGGATTTAAAGGGCCAGTACCCATTATTGTTAAGGCGGCAGGGGACCCTTTTTAAAAACCCTTTTCCCTTTCCCGGGCACCTTTTCCCCACTTTTTATGCCGTACAGTCTTTAGAGAAAGCTTCTTTTGCCTCTTGTCGCTTTTCCGTGTCCGAACCTTACCCCCCGTTTCCTGACCAGAACCATTTCCGCCTGTCCTACCTCCTGCCTGTTCCCCCTTTCCCCCTACCCTACGATTTTGTACCACTCACTCCTTGGCTGCCACCGCAACAACACGCCAGTGGGACACCTGGGATTCTCCCCCCCAGCAAGTCCATCCCCCCTTTTCGGGGGCTCTGGTGAAAACCGGGGTTTTACTTTAAATGTCCCCCGGTAGGTTTCACCACGTTGCGGTGGTCCAGGGATCCCAAAATATTCGTTACAGCTTTAAAATTTGGGAAAAAAAGTTCGAATTTTTCCCCCTTTTTTCAATTTTTATCAAATGGCTGATGCAGAGTGTTCATTTTACACTTCAGTGTCTGGATGCGAGAATGTGCTGAGAACAAACAGTGGTAAGCTGTCAAATGTTTTCAGTGTCCTTATGTCATGTATTTATATGAACTGTAAATACCTTAAAAATGGCAGAATTGCTTTTTTATGCATTCTATACACTCAAAAATGCCTGTAAAAAAACTGTAAACTGTGTCCCACAGAAAACAAAGGCTTAAAGATAAAATAAAGTCTGACCACGGGGATATACCTATCTCATAAAAAGGGAGCCCCCATTTTACTTACTCCCGGTTGGGGGAATGGAAAAAAGCAAATTTAATGTCACCGGCAAAACTTCACCACAGTGGCACAAGTGAGGTCATGCGATAAGGGAACTACTATTCTCAAGATAGGTGTGGGTCCCAGAGGTGAGACCTGCACCTATCAGATATTTATGGCTTATCCTTTTGATATGTCATAAATGTCTGAAATGATAATACCCCCTTCAAAATGATGTTTTAACTCACAAATAAGCATTTCCCCTTTTCAAATACAATGGCCCCTTTTAAAATTGTGGATTCAAAAGAGATAAGTACTGCACCTTGCTTGATTATCACTGTCAGTCTCATGTACAGTGAATGTAGGTACAGTGCATATACTCGACCATAGATGAGGAACCTAGGACTCCCCTTCTCATGATTGATATGGGTTCTTTTTATTTAAACCCCCACTGTTCAGATATTTGTCACTTATCATGTAGATAATAAGCTATCATTATGGAAAACAAATTCAAGAGTGTATTGACACCACATTTGTGGTCTCTATCATAATGGGCCTCATATATGAAAACTGTCTAATATCATCCTTGTTGCCCATAGCAACTAATTACAGGTCAGCTTTCATTTCTTTTACTGCTCTGGAAAAAATGAAAGCCGAGCTCTGATTTGTTGCTGTGGGCAACAAGGACAGTCTTATTCTTAAAGGTGTTTTGCCACAAAGTCATTTCATAACTGCTTTATCAAGCTTCAGCTTTCAGTGTGCTCAAAATGGGGCTTGTGTGATTTATTTGAGTATAGCATGTGACCCAGCAGGCTGACATCACCTTGCCTTTCCTCACAGTGTGCTCACTCTAATCAGAGGTCTGTTTATGTAAAGAGCTGTGAGTAGTTACAATGTACCTGAATGGTTAGAGATTCGTCCTTCCAACACAGGTGTGTCCCAATTAATGCATGTGATGAGATCACACCCTAAGGCTGAGCTTACACTTTGTTTTTGGCTCTTTTGTAGGTATATATTGGGAAACCATAAAAAATGGCATCCTAGCATATACAGCAGTGGAGACATAGCAAACAATAGAGTAAACGTCTTTAGATTATGATTGCGCCACTAGATTCTGTGGCTCCATTATAGCATATGTTAGGATGGCCTTTTTCACAGAGCCGTCTAACAGATACCTGAAACAGAGCCAAAAACAAAGTGTAAAAACAGCTTAAATGAATTATCAACTTTGAAATTACCACACCAATTGGCGTAATGCTCCAAGAAATGGTGTATACAGATGAATGTGCTGTATACGGCCTTGAAAAGAGGCACTGCTGACCCCCACTGCTAACAGAAAGTATTGTAAGTCGATGCTGTATTCTATGTATGAGAGGTCATCATAAGTTAAATATACTGCATGTTGAGGCTATTGCATGTTAAGGGGTACTGTACATTTTTAATTATTAGGTGGCATTAGCATATGTTTGCCCTATTTTTTTTGTCCAGGAGTCTCTAACAGTCTAGGGTTTATAAATAAAATAACATTCCTGAAAGTAGATTGTGTCTGTAAAACGTACTTTTCAGCTTGAAAGTGTGGGGATGGTTAGCTCTGGGAAAGTGTGATAGTTAGACCAGTAAAAGCCAGTGACAACTAATCTAAGGTGATGTGCTTAAAGCCTGGGAAGGCTTTTGCTAGGTCCTGAAAAAGATCTGTATCCTAGGAAGGCCAGTTGGTAGCTAGAGTGGACATGTGTTTCCCTGGGGATTTCGGACATGGTCCCACTGCTTATGCCTGAAGTGTAGCCTGGTCTGATCAGACATGATGAACAGTGGACTGAGTCTGGAAATTTGTAGGAGGGGAGTTGAGTGGAATCCTTTGTATAAGGTCAACTAAACAGGAACTACTCTACCGTCTGTAAAAGAGAATTGGATGCTAATATGTGTGGTCTTGGATAGTGATGATCTTCCACTGGTCATATGGCAGGAAATATATCCTCAGAGTAGGAATGAGGTATGAAACAACACACTACTGTGGAAGGTTCCTATGTCATCAGCAGGAATTCAACATATTGGGAAGTGACCCCGAAAGTTAAACCTCACATTGCTACACACTCACTTTTGAGAAATTGAAGCTCTATGCACCCCAGCTGGGTTGACATTAGTGATCTAGCGCAATCAATTACCTTACGTTTTTTCGTCTTCTTTTATAAAAAAAATTGACTACACTGTGAAATGCTAGTACTGCCTTCCTTTTTTAAGTATATGTAATTAATTAAAGAAGTAGTATTGTAGAAAACATTTCCATTATATATTAGGCATATTTGTGTACAAACATTGTAAAATTCTGCTCTACTCTAAAAATTAGTGAGAATACCTCACAAATGATTTCATAAAGTTCATTTCCTTCCTGTGCATTCCTTTAGGGAGCACTTAAAGAGATCTGGTTAATTATGTAATGTTTTAGGAAGCAGCCTGCATTTAAATGGCAAACTAATCACAGTTATGTGATTAGATGAAAAGTGCTTAATTCAACCAAAAAATATGCATGCATACATAGCATCTGCTCTTACAACAGAAGTAAAAAAAAATACATATGAATTTAAGCAAGTAGTACAAAAAGTTTAATCCTTTCGCATAAAAGTTTTAACAGAAAAAAAAAATCTGCTAAACAATTTTATTAAAAGTTATTGGAACATTTGAATTTACTTAAGAGACACATTCATATTTTTATTGAATTCATTCCCACGAAGCAAAGTTTACTGCACAGATTGGCTCTCAGCTTGCTGCAAGCCGACTGTGCATGTGAAACAGGAGGGCAGCGCTAGTGGGCATCTCCGCAGGGCCGTTCCGGGGTGCGGGCGAGGCGAGCGATCGCCCAAGACGCCAGGGCGGCGCTCGCCGTTCTCTCTCAAGAGCCGTGCAGAGTCCGAGTGAGCAGCTGTACATTAGCTGTGCAGCTGCTTGTACAGGGAGCGTGACGATAGCTTTCACCACGCACCCTGAGACGCTGGGTAATCTAGGTCGGCAGCCTCTGTAAGCCCAGGAGATCCTGGGAGCTGTGTAGCGCCGTAATCAGCGTGATGACATCTCGCCACTTACAATGTACACGAGCTCCAGGATCTGGTCGTGCTGCAGGGAACATGGAGAGGTGAGTACTTTTTTAAAATGTTATTTTCATTAGCTACAGGGGACAACATTACCTGGCTCAAGGGGGCAACAACCTGGCTACAGGGGGCACCAACCTGGCTAAAGGGGGTAACAACCTGGCTACATGGGGCAACAACCTAGCTAAAGGGGGTGACAACCTGGCTACAGGGGCAATTATCTGGGTACAGGGGGCATTTTACCTGGCTACAAGGGGCTACTACTTGACTACAAGGGGGCTACAGGGAATAATGTATTAACGGACTGCTCCCTGGCCCTGATTAACCTTATAGTAGAGTATGAAGCAGAGAAATTGAAGGAAATAGAGATGCAAGTGTCTGTATGAGAAAATAGATTGGAGACTTTCAAAAATGAACAGGAATATGAAGATGCACAAAATAAATTGAAAGATACTCTTAATAAATTGGAGAACATCATTATGGAAAATAAAAATAAAAAATACAACAGGGACACTGAAGATTATAAAAATAATAGGGTTTATACGTGGCCTAGGGAAAAACAGCACAGTACACCGAAGTCCATTCATAAAAAAGATGGTAAAAAAAGAGACAAAAGATCTCGGTTTTTGGACATAAAAAATATGGAAAACTGATTAGATTAGGAAAAAGAAGGATCCAGTAGTAAAGATCTTCCACGGAATAATAGCAAAACCCTTTAAAAAAAACGAGGAAGGACCGGAGAGAGGAGGAGGAGGAAAAGAAAAGAAAGGGAAAGTCAATACGGAACCAATCCCCAAAAGGGGGCAAAAACAAAAAGAAAATGATGTGTACGGGTGGTTATCTTACGCCTACCTACTCACTACGGGCTAAATAAAAGTTTCGTAAGGCTTAATTTTGCCCCCCCTTCCCCAATTTTGATTTTTTTCACACATGTTGATTTAAAAAAATTTTGTTAAGCTTTTGACAGTTAAAAAAAATTTTCATGGGGAAGAGACACAGGAAAAAGGGGAAAAGTAAGGAAAATTTTTTGATGTAAAAAAATCTAAATGAATCATGAGCTACATTCCAAGAAACGTTTGTTTTAAAAGGGTTATTGCGGAGCTACGGGAAAAAAAAGTAACAGAATAGAGGATGATGAGGTTAGAAACCACTGTATGGCCATTCAACATGATATGTCAAATCCTAACTTTTACGCGATTAAAGCTAGAGTCCCGGCCCCGGAAGCCTTCCAGAATACAATGGAAAGGGACTTTTGGGCCTTACAATAAAAATGTTAATCAAAAAAAGAAAAAACAAAGTAATTTAACATGGAGACAGTTTTTAGCCCGAAAAGAACTCAAAGAAAATAAAAAACCTGTAAAAAAAAAGGAGAAAAAGGGGGGGAGCTGGTGTTTGGATTTGAATTTTTATACAAATAGGTTTGTGTTTGTTGAAAGACCCCTTTAAAAAATGATCCTACGGAAAAATTTTAAAAAATAGATTAGAAATGCATTTTAGTTTAAGGAATCAAAAATTGGTGCCAAACAGAAAAAAACAGAAAAAAAAAATTTTAAAGGTAAATAATCTCCTACCAATATTTTTCGGGGGCCCCCCAAAAAAACACAAAAACGTATTGCAAAAGGGTTAAAAAACAATAATTTGAATGGGCGAAATTTTCAAAAAAATTTGATTCCCGGGACTTCGCCGAATTTTCCCACAAAAATAAAATTCGGTCCCCAATTACTTCGACACGAATCGCCCCTTTAAAAAAAGCTTTTCAGGTGAAAGAGCCTGCAGGGTGCTGTAGAACGTTTTTGCCATGCTTAAATATGCAGAGGGAGCTTGGTTTGGTTTATACAAAGTTGTGTTTTTTGGTATTGAATGCAAAAAGTGCCGCCCCCTCTTGAACGTTCACTGTAAAAATTTCTGGGGACTTAAAAGGGGAAAAATGACCAAAAAACTCAAGGGGAATGAAGCCTGATAAAGTTTTATGCCAGCCCCAAAGCTGGGAAAAAAAAAAAAAGAGTGGAAATCAAAATGTTGAGGTGGGTGGGAATTTCCGTCCCCGGTAAAAAATGGGGTAGGCAGTGGGAGAAACTGTCGCGATGTGTGGATAAGGCGGGAGGGGGGCGGGGTTGAATAGGGCTGAGGCAAAGGGGGGTTTGAACCCAACTGAGCCTTTTAATGTTAGTGTGTGAAAATCCTGGCGTCCAGCCTGATTCATCTTGACAAAGGTCTGTCGTTCCAATTTCCTGTGGACAAGCGGGTTTCCTTGGGGTAACGATGGCCCCCGCCCCCACTGAAACCCCGTTTGTTTCCACAACTGGCCGGGCGGACGCTTTCCATGCAAATCGGCAAGTTGCGGCCACAATCCCGTTTGGCCCGCCGTAGTCCAGGGATTTAAAATGGGTGGCGGGGAGTGCTGCCAAGTAGGCACAACCCGTTTGGTTAGGGAAACCCCGTCCAGGTCCTGCTGCTGTGCTGCTGGCGACTGCCCTCTATAGGCGGGTGAAGGAAGCTGTCATAGTGACTCCAGACTTAGGTTATACTGATGGAGCTGGTATGCTCTCCCCCCCACCTTCCCCCCGCAGCCCGGCAGTAGTCGTGAGCGGAGGAACCCCCCCGGTTGACCCGTCAGAGGAGGCGATGCCCCCACATAGGCGCGGCCAATGTTACGGAGGATTTCCCTTAGATTTGGTTTGTCTTTCCCTTCAAAGCTGGAAAAGGCTCCCATTTTGGACCGGGGTAACGGGGGTCCAACAGGGTGGAGGGCCAAAAGGGTTCACCCTCTCCCGGGGGATGCTGCCCTATTCGGCTGTCACGGGCCGGGCAAATCAGCATGTGGGGCCCATTGCAAAAGGTGACCCCAAAGGGCTCCCTGCCTCCTTTTTCCATTTGTTTTACTGCCCCGGTGCTTGGGGGTAAATTCTCCCTGGGTCTTCCTCATCTCCATTAAACCCCCCCACCCGGGCTCCTGCCCCCTCCTCTTTTTTCCACCGGGGTTTTAAAAATTCCCCCCTTTCCCCAGAAATGTTTTCTGCCCCAATGCCCTCCTCCCCCTCCCCCCCAACTCCTCCCCCATTTCGCCCCCACCGGACTCATTGTGGCCGCGAGAGGGTAGTCCCCACGTGTCCAGCCCCCCTGCCCAGACAGATTTTTCAGCACTTTTCCCCGGCATGAAAGCAGGGGAAAGGGACGTTATTCTTTCCCCCGTATTGGGTTTGGGACACTGACAAATAAAGTCCCCTCCTAGAATGGCCCCCAAAAAAACGGAAAGGGGTGTCTACATGAGTTTGCCACTGGTGAACCCAAATTTTAAACAAAAGGGGGGAGTACTTTCTTCTGCCTGGATCATAAAAAAAATCTTTAAATTTGGGCCCTTTCTTGTTCATAAAGTCGGGGGCCAACATGTGAAGGGGGCGGGAAATTTCCAGCGGAGGGAAAACATCGTTTTTCGAGTGTGTTGGGGGGGGCCGTTCTGCCGCTGAAAACCCCGAGGAGGGTTTTTTCCCTGGTTTTTTAGGGAATGGAAAAAAGTCCTTTGCCATTTTTCCTGGCCTTTTTCAGAATGTTTAAAAGATGGGGTGGAATTTTTCCCGGGAAACCCCTTTTTAAACCGATTGAACAAAAGTGCGCCAGGGCAGGGCGCATGGAACAATTCCCTCCTCAGTCCCAGCGGGGGACACCATGTTCCTCCCTTTGGGCCTTCCCCTTTTGGTTTCCGGGAATTTGCAGTAGGCGCGGGGGAAAGCCACACATCGATTTTTTTGCTGCATGCGGGGAAAGCAGTTCCCCCCCTTGTAAATTCGTTCGCCGAGGCAAGCCAGGTTTTAAAAACTGCGGGACCCCGCTGTCCCCCCTTACAAAAGTGGTATAGGACATTATTTTGGGGAGGCTGAGAGGGTGGGGGTTTGGTGGGGGGAGGAGGAGGGGGACAATGGGGCAGGTGCGGGCAGTTTGAAAACCCCGTGGGGGGAAAAAGGGAAAGCGGCGTCTCCTGTCCAAGTTGTTGGGGGTGCCTGGGCTGGAACCCCACATTCACCCCAGTGGGCCATAAAAGGACATGTACGGGCCCTGAACGAAGTTACAGCTCCAGACGCCCCCGCTGAACCGGGTGCCCCTTTGGGGAAAACAAAAAATTTAAGCCCCCAAAAGACTGACCCCCCTTTTCTGTTTCTACATTTTTATGAAGTGCTGGTATTTTCCCCCTTTTTGGGGAAAATAAATTAGGGTTTTGGGGAACTCTCCTTCTGGGGCCCCGGCACAACCCATTAGTTCCCCCTGAAGGGGTGCAGATTCCCCCATTTGGGAAAAGGGAAAGGGACGGGCAAAAAAAATTAAAAAACTTGGCCCAGGAAAACGGTCAGTTTCTGAACCTTGGGAGGGTTTGGGAACGAAATACTGTTTTTCCCCTTTAAAAAATCCCCTTTCGCTGGGGGGACTGCTGGGCCCATGAGTTCGGGGAAAGCGGGGAGCTTCGGGCCCGGGGGTTGATATAAAAAGGAAAAACAGTCCCTTCGCAGAGGTGGTGGAGCCTTAAACGGGCTGCAAGGGCATCCCGTCCCAAATGGGCCGCTGCTGCTGCGGGCTGGGGGCGGGGGAAAAGGACCCCCCACTTCTGTGCCCGTTTTTCCCGGGCCACCGGAGGTGACGCTGCATGTTTTGACGCAGGGCCGTGGTCCCAAACGTTAGCTCCCTGGCCCCCCGCCCCCTTTTTCTCCCCCACAGATTCAATATACCCATATTCGGCCCCTCCAGGGCCCCTTAGCAAAAAAACTGCCAACCCCGCCGATTTATCGGATTTTCCCCGCCAACCGCTCCCATGATTTATTTACTGCCCCCCGCTGCCTTCGCTGGGGCCCCTGTTCTGTACTTTTTTGGGGACCTGCAAAGAAAATTTGCCCCCAAAGAATTGGGGCCCCACAAAAAAATAGTTTTTTAGCGTGTTACAATTGGGGGTTTTCTACGCCACAAAAAAAAGAGATACAGTTGAAATAACCTTTGCTTGGGGGAATTAGGCCCGGGAAAAAAATTTTATATTTTTTGGGCGTTGAAAAAAGCGGTTTTTTGGGGGGTTCGGAACCCCAGCAAAACAAACCAAATTTAAACCCCCCTGGATTAAATTGCGCAAAAAAGAATTGAGCAGCCAAAAAGGAAGTGGTATTTGTATTGTAAAAACGGGGGTTTTTTTTAAAAAATGAATACAACGGAAATGGTTAGATCCCACTTGGAATTAAAAGTATATGCAGCTGCAGGGGGACGCACACTGGATTTCAGACCCCAAAAACCCCAAAAAAAGTTAAAAAATAAAACCCTTTAAGAAAAACAGTTTTCTGGAAAAAAGCTGAGACACCCCCCCGAAATCGCTAAAAAAAAAATCAATTCTTTCAGTAAGATATCACCCGCGGCAGAAACCTTTCCCTGATGAGCACAGTGAGAGGAGTGTGAGCTCCCGGCTTCGCGCCCCCGGGAATTTAATAAAAGTGCGGGGGGAATCACAGAATCTGGGCCGGCTCTAAAATTGGCTTAATCTCTGAAAATTTGTAATGCGGGGGCTATGCCCTTCCCCCAAACCAGAGTGCTTTCCCCCATGAGCGAAAAGGGTGCTGGGGCAGCCATTTTTATAAAACCAAAAAAAACACTTCTTTTCACCCGAAGTCCCCCAAAGGGTTCAAACTTCGTTCCGAAGGGAAGTTTTCCTAAAAATTCAAAAAGGAATTCCACTTCGTTAAAAATCAATTCGCCCAATCTTACATATAATCCGGGAAAGGTTTCTCTAACTGAAAATGTTAAAGGTAAAATGGTTAAAAAAATTTCCCTTTCAGCCCCTGGTAAAAGGTTTTTCCAGGGTAAAATTAAAGGATTCCAAAAAAGTCCCTTAGGGTGATTTCGAACAAAAAATTTGGAGCCCAGGAATATATTTTGGATAATTTTGTGATGTGATAAGCCTTTATTCTAGTTTTCCACATGCCGGGTTTTGGAAAGCAGTTTCCTTTTTCCGGAGGAACTATAGAATTTAAATTAAGGGGGCTACGGGAATTTTTATCCTACAAACCCATGGGGGGAATCTACTCAAAAAAAAATTATTTTTAATTTCGGGATATTTCTATCTACAGCCACCTTATCTCCACCCCCTGGCCAACCTTTTAAGGGGTTTTGGTGGGAGAAACCAAGTAATTTTACTATTGTAATAACCCCTTTTTTGGGATTGTACCCTTTAGGGAAAATGGGCGCTACATCGAGACCCCCTTTTAGATATGGGGTCGCGAGGGAAGCCTCAAAAACCCCCTTTCTTTGTTTTTATCAACAATAATGAATATAATCTTCTTTTTAAAACCAGGCACATGGGACAAAATGGGTTCCCCCTTTTTTTTGGGACATCTTTTTAGAGGGAGATGAACTTGGGGGGTTTTGTCACAACCACCCAATAAAGAAAACCGGGCCGGGAAAATTCTAAAAGGGAAGGGCCCAATTTTTTTCCCACCCCAAAAAAATTTTTTTTGCGCTAAAACCTTATGGGGAATACCTTAGGGAAAAAGGAAAAGAACTTTTTTACCCTAGAATCAGATTAAAAGGGAGATAGGGGAAAAAAATTTAGATAAAAGGTTACCCCCAAAGAGGTTATAAAAAAGGGGTTCACCTTACAGGAAGCCAAGAGAAAATGGCATTAAAAATTCAATCCCAATTGTTAAAAAAGAAACTTCAAAAAATTTAAAAACAGAAGGAAAACATAGCACAAAACTAATTTTTTTCCCCAAAAATCTATAAAGGGGGTTTTAAGGAAAAAGGGTTTTTTTTTAAAAAAAAAATTTTTTAAAAAAACCCTTTTTTGGAAAAAAAAAAAGGGATTTTTTAAAAAAAAAAAAAGGGGGGGGGAAAATTTGGGGGAAAAAAAACCCCCAAAAAAAAGGTTTTTTTAAAAAGGTTTTTTTGGGAAACCTTTTTTAAAAAATTTTAAAAAAAAAAAAAAATTTTTTAAAAAAATTTTAAAAAATTTTTAAAAAAATTTTCCCTTTTTTTTTAAACCAAATTTTTAAAAAAAAATTTTTTTTTTAAAAAAAAATTTTTTAAAAAAAAAAAGGGAAAATAAAAAAACTGGGAAATTTAAAAAAAAAATTTTTTGCCAAAAATTTTTTTAAAAATTTTAAGGTTTTTAAAAAAAAAAAGAAACCCCAAAAAAAAAAAACCCGGGGAAAAAAAAAAGGGGGTTAAAAAAAAACCGGAATTAATTTTTAAAAAGGGGTTTTTCCCCAAATTTAAATTTTTTGGTTTTTTCCCTTTTTTGGGTTTTTAAAAAAAAAAGCCCCCTTTTGGGGTTTTTTAACCCCTTTTTTTTTAAAAAGGGGGGTTTTTTTTTTTTTTAAAAGTGGGAAAAAAAAAAAGGGGGGGCCCTTTTTCCCCCCGGGGGGGTTTTTCCCTTTTTTTTTTTTTAAAATTTTTTTTTTTTTCCCCCTTTTTTTTTTTTTAAAAAAACTTAAAAAAACCCCCCCCGGGGGGGGCCAAAGGGGGCCCCGGGGGGGCCCCCCCAAAAAAAAAGGGGGGGAAAAAAACCCCCCCGAAAAAGGGGGGGGCCTTTAAAAAAAAGGGGGGGGGGCCCCCCCCCCCCCCCCCCCCCCCCCCCCCCCCCCCCCCCCCCCCCCGGGCCCCCCCCCCCCCCCCCCCCCCCCCCCCCCCCCCCCCCCCCCCCCCCCCCCAAACCCCCTCTTCCTCCCACCCCCCCCCAAAAACCCCCCCCCCCCCCCCCCAACCCCCCCCCCCCCCTTCCCCCCCCCAAACCCCCCCAAACCCCCCCCCCCCCCCGCCCCCCCCCCAAAACCCCCCCCCCCCCGGGCCCCCCCCCCCCCCCCCCCCCCCTTTAAAAACCGGCCCCCCCCCCCCCCCCCCTTTAAACCCCGCCCCCCCCCCCCCCCCCCCAAACCCCCCCCCCCCCCCCCCCCCCCCCCCAAACCCCCCCCCCCCCCCCCCCCCCCCCCCCCCCCCCCCCCCCCCGCCACATTTTTTAACCCCCCCCCCCCCCCAAAATTTTTTCCCCCCCCCCCCCACATTTTTTACCCCCCCCCCCCCCCCCCCCCCCCCCCCCCCCCCCCCCCCCCCCCCCCCCCCCCCCCCCCCCCCCCCCAACCCCCCCCCCCCCCCCCCCCCCCCCCCCCCCCCCACCCCCCCCCCACAAAAAAACCCCCCCCCCCCCCCCCCCCCCCCCCCCCCCCCCCCAACCCCAAACCCCCCCCCCCCCCCCAAAACCCCACCCCCTTTTTTCCCCCCCCCCCCCCCCCCCCCCCCCCCCCCCCCCCCCCCCCCCCCCCCCCCCCCCCCCCCTTTTTTTTCCCCCCCCCCCCCCCCCCCCCCCCCCCCCACCGCCCCCCCCCCGCCCCCCCCCCCCCCCCCCCCCCCCCCCCCCCCCCCCCCCCCCCCCCCCCCCCCCTTCCCACCCCCAAAAAAACCCCCCCCCACCCCCCCCCCCCCCCCACCCCCCCCCCCCCCCCCCCCCCCCCCCCAAAACCCCCCACCCCCACCACCCCCCCCCCCCCCCCCCCCCCCCCCCCCCCCCCCCCCCCCCCCCAAAAAAACCCCAAAAACCACCCCCCCCCCCCCCCCCCCCCCAAACCCCCCCCCTTTTTCCCCCCGGGGCCCCCCCCTTTTCCCCCCCCCCCCCCCCCCCCTTTTCCCCCCCCCCCCCCCCCCCCCTTTCCCCCCCCCCCCCCCCCCCCGCCCCCCCCCCCCCCCCCCCCCCCCCCCCCCCCCTTTTCCCCCCCCCCCCCCCCCCGCTCTATCCCCCCCTCCCCCCCCCCCCAAAAACCCCCCCCCTTTTTTTCCCCCCCCCCCCCCCCCCCCCCCCCCCCCCAAAACCCCCCCCCCCCCCCCCGGGAAAATCTCATAAGTTCTTTTATTGTTGTTATAGACATGAGGTTAAAATACTAACCACATATCAGTACAGTTAACTTAATTGATGTAGCCGTATGTGGGCTTGTTTTATGCTGGACAAGATGCAGTTTTAATGTTAACAATTCTGAGATACATGGGACTTACTGTTTAACTTTTATCATCTTTTTTTTGGAGAAAAAGGGGCATAGGAAAAAAGTGAAAACTCCCTTACCATATTTACCATGCAGTTGTAATATTATGTCATCTTTATTATTTTGGTCACATGTGTTTCCAAAGCATACTTAATCTTTATTAGGCAGAAAGGGACATCTTGATGTTGAGACACAACAGTGAAGTAAGTCGATGGTCGTTTCACCACACCCCAAACCGCGCTTCCTCTGGATCTTAAACTAGGAGTCATGTCACTCATTGTACAAATAGAGGAACAGTTACATAGTTACATAGTTTGTAAGGCTGAAAAAAGACATGACGTCCATCCAGTTCAGCCTATTTTGCCAAAGTGTTGCTAAAGTGTTGATCCAGAGGAAGGCAAAAAACCCCAATGAGATAGAAGCCAATTGTCCTCATTTTAGGGAAAAAATTCCTTCCCGACTCTAATCTGCAATCGTAAAAATCCCTGGATCAACGACCCCTCTCTAGAATCCTAGACACTATAACTTGTTATACTATTACACTCCAGAAATGCATCCAAACCCCTTTTGAACTCTGTTATTGAATTCACCATGAAAATTTCCTCTGGCAGAGAGTTCCACAGTCTCACTGCTCTAACACTAAAGAATCTTTTTCTATGTTTTTATTTAAACTTTCGTTCCTCAAGACGTAGAGGATGCCCCCTTGTTCTAAATACAGTCCTGGGTGTAAAATAAATCTTGAGAGAGATCTCTATATTGACCTTTGATGTATTTAAACATATTTATTATGTCCTCCCGAAGCCGTCTTTTCTCTAAACTAAATAACCCTAATCTTGCTAATCTTTCTGGGTATTGTAGTCCACCCAGTCCTTTTTTTTATTTTGTTGCCGCCTTTTGTACCTGTTTTAAGCTCTACAATGTCTTTCCTGTGCACTGGTTCCCAAAACTGTACACAATATTCCATGTATGGTCTAACCAGTGACTTGCATAATGGGAGAATGATGTTCTCATCATGTGCATCTATGTCCCTTTTAATACCCTATTTGCCTATTATCCTATTTGCCTTGGCAGCTGCTGTCTGATACTGGCTGCTACAATTAAGTTTACTGTCCACCATGATTCCCAAGTCCTTCTCCATGTGCATAACCTTGCATTTATCTGTGTTAAACCTCATCTGCCATTTCTCTGCCAAGGCCAACTTATCCAGATCCCTTTGTAATAACACATTATCCTCTATTGTGTTGATTACTATACAGAGCTTAGTATGGTCTTCAAAGATCGATATTCTGCTGTGCAATCCATGTGTAAGATCATTAATGAAAATGTTAAAGAGGATAGGACCCATTACTTAGCCCTGTGGTACCCCACTAGTAACAGGGATCCAGTCTGAGTATGCACCGTTAATTACCACCTTTTGTTTTATATCTCTGAGCCAGTTGCTTACCCACTTGCACACATTTTCCCAGTCCAAGCATTCTCATTTTACTTACCAACCTTTTATGTGGCACTGTATCAAATGCTTTAGAAAAATCTAGATATATGACATCCAGTGCCTCACCAGATCCAGTCTAGAACTAACTTCCTCATAGAAGCTGATGAGATTAGTTTTACAGGACCTATCCTTCATAAACCCATGCTGGAACAGCGTTATAAATTTATTTTCAGGAGATAATGCGGGACGTATTCAAAGAAAACCTTTCAATTTTTACCCACCAGGTTAAGCTTACGGCCATGTTTCCAGGATCATTTTTTACCCCCTTTTTTAAAAATTGGCATCAATTTGCTATGCACCTGTCCCTGGGACATACCCATAATTAGACAGTCCCTTAATATTAAATAGGGTTGCCTATTATACATTAAAACTCCCCTTAGTACATGTGGGTGTATACCATCCGGACTGGGGATTTGTCTATTTTAATCTTTTTAAGATGGAGCTGCACTTCTTCCTGGGTTAGATAAGAAACATGTAAGTAGGAGTTTACCTCATCCCTCTGTACTGTAACAGGAAGGTCATCCTCCTTGGTAAATACAGTGGATAAAAAATTGTTTAGTAGGTTTGCTTTTTTCTCGCCGCCCTCTACAGTCTCTCCCTCAATCCTTTTCAAAGGGCCAACATTTTCTCATTTAATCTTTTTACTATTTCTATAATTAAAAAATATGTTGGGGTTACTTTTACTTTCTATAGCGATACGTCTTTCTGTCTCCAGCTTTGCTTCCTTTATCATTATTTTACACACTTTATTTTTTCATAGCTTCTTAGTGCCCTTCTGTTTTAGTGGATGAAATGCTTTCTTTTTGTTATTTATTGCCTCTTTTACATCCTTGTTGACCCACATTGTGTTTTTCCTGTTTTTAATTATTTTACTACCATAAGATATGTACCTATCACAGTGGGCGCCTAGGATGTTTTTAAAAATAACCCATTTATTATTTGTTCTGCCATTTTTAAACACCTTGTCCCAGTCATACAGTGCTGTCATATTTCTTCTATATGTGACATACTCAAGAGTAGCATAGGAGAAATAACAGATGAGGTCCAGTGGCTTATCCTGATGTACAGCCTGTTTAGCTTACAGGCTGGAACAGGGTCCAAAGAAGGGATCGCTTTGTCATCACACCAAATACAGGATATAAAGAGTTTCTCCCCATAGAGCATTGATATTAACATGAGAAACAATGTTCTATATCTTTTTGTTTATAAATAAACAAAATTAAATACAGAGAAAGTCGTGTTGTGCGGAGAACACCAGTCTTCATCAGGTTCATATCTTTATGGTGCACAGTTCAGTTTAAATAAGACACCAAAGAGACTGGCCTAACAACATTGGGATCACATGTTAATAACAAAGGAACAGAGAATGGCACAAGACATAGGCAAAATAGTTACAAAACATTACACTGTTATATCGCTAAATTAATAAGTAACATAGTATACAGTTGCCATAGTAAAACAAGTTTACATAAAAGCCCATTTCAAAACTATTAAAACTGTAAAGATAAGTAAGGAAGCTGCCCTGTCAAATGAAATGGCAGAATAAAAAAATAAAAAAATACCTATGTGTTACACCAAAACACTATACAAATAATTACGATATAAAACAATTATTGTAAAAACTATTATAAAAATCCTTGTATATGCAAAGTTACTGTGTGCAGTGGAAAGTAGGACATGGTTATGGATTGTGGCCATAAATCCATGGTATTTAAATAAACAAGTAAGTAAAACGCTATGTTATTTATTATTAAATGATATAAAAGTGCAATGTTTTATAACTAAATTGCTTGTGTCTATTGCACTTTACCATTCTTATTGTTTATGTCTGATTCTGGTGTTATTGTACTGGCCCCTTTGGTGCCTTATTTAAACTGAGCTTCTCACCATAGCGATATGAACCTGAAGTGTGTCATTTTACACACAAAACGCGTTGTTCTATATTTATTATATTTGTTTGTGATAAACTGATGATGATATTAGAAATATGACATTGTTCCCAGCACATTAATATCAATATCCTTTGGGCAGAAGAGCTACATATCCTGTATTCAGTTTGATGTGAAAGTGGATCTCGCACAGCAAGTAATCCCTTCTACAAACTACTATAAGAAGGTATCTTGATATTTTCAGTGTCTCTTATTTTCTGTTACCACTTAGGTGTTTGTACTTTGAGGGTCACTAATTCTTTGAATCAGGGCTTAACATTTAGTAGAAGTTTGTAAGGAAAATTATAACAAATGTTCTCTGCATGGGTAAACCTCAAATTCTGACTGGAGTTGGGAGCACTGGTGTGACTTTTATAGTGCCTCACTAAAATAATTAAATCAGATTAAAAATCATCAACAAATAAATTGCTCAGAAAAAACATTGCAATACTGTTTATACCTGTAAAACCCCTATCCATTTTGGATTCTAGTCTATACATTTATTTGATCTAATCTAAACAGTAAGAAGCTTCCAATGGTTTTCCTCATACCTCAAAGCCTATATATTTTTCTAATTAGAAAGCTTTAGATAATCTATAAAACTTTAAACATTTACATCATGTCTTGGCTAGCACCAGTAAGTTAAAAACTAACAAAAGATCAAATAGCAGACACATTTTTCTATACCCGTAGCAGAACCTTTCACTGAATGTGACTTTATGAATTAACCTGTTTTAAAAAAAAAGTAATGTCTGAGTTTAACATTTATGATTTTTACACACAAATTTAGAATACACAAATAACAATATAGCAAAGATTTTGTTAAATTAGTACGTGGATACCATTTTTCTCTCATGAAATAAGTACATAAATGCAATATAAAGTCTGTGTAAGTACAGCTCTTATTCTTAACCACTTACCAACATTGGACGTATGAGTACGTCCTAATGCTGGTAAGGGGCTTTGTAATTGCAGCTAACACTGGGCGTTTACAGCCACCATCCCACAATTTGGCTGTGGTGTCTAAATCAATTAGAAACAGTGCCGTGAACCGTTCCTCATTTCGATCAGGGTGCCCATGACGAAATCGTGGGCTCCCGATCAGTTAGCATGACAGTTGGAAGCCTTGTGAAGGCTTCCATCGCCACCATATTTTCTGTTTAACCTTTCTCTGCCCTATCAGAATTAGTGAAGCCGCACTTATATACCCTAAATCATATATATATATATATATATATATATATATATATAATATATACTATATAAAAGTTTCAATCACCCCTTTAGCCTTACAAATATAAGAATAAGATGATAAGAGAGTTACACATATTTGATATTGCCACGTCCAGAAAAGTCCAATCTATTAAAATATAACATATTTTAACCCGTATGCTGAACACCGTAGAAGAAAAGAAATTCAAAACACCAAAATTGCAATTTTTTGGTCATTTCGCATCTCATAAAACTTGGTAGCAATAAAATGCACCCTCACTGAAATTATTGGTCCCAAAAAATGGTGCCGCCACGCAAATTTAAAAAATAGAAAATGTTTGGAATTTTTTCACTTATTAATTTTTTTTTTGAACTCTGAAAAAGCAAAACACTTGCAAACATAGCGCAAGTACGTTTTTTCACATTTTGCCCCACTTAGAATTTATAATAACATATTAATAAATAAATATTAAATAAAAAACTTCATATGTCTATGTATATGAAGAAATAAAAAAGTTATGGCTCTGGGACGGCAGGGAGGGAAAACAGAA
This sequence comes from Phyllomedusa bahiana, assembly GCA_025379985.1. Taxonomy (NCBI): domain Eukaryota; kingdom Metazoa; phylum Chordata; class Amphibia; order Anura; family Hylidae; genus Phyllomedusa; species Phyllomedusa bahiana. The sequence goes on along the minus strand of JAODAL010042572.1, from coordinate 3,919 downwards.
CATGAAAAAAAATAGGCCTCAGCGTTAAGGGGTTAAAAAACTAGGGATTAATTGTGAATGACTATAGTACTGAAACAACTATTTGACTTCCTGTAGTTAGTGCAGTTTCAGTTATAAAGGTCTTACAAAAGAAGAAAAATATTGTTTCATTCCCCAGAGTAAAGCACTTTCTCTCTTCTGACAGAGACCATACTTCTATAGCAAAAAGCGAGCATTTTAGTCTCTGAATGTTTATTAATCTTAAAATTATCACCAAAATATTCTGAGAAAAATTACAGTACACATTTTTTTGTCTATATCAAAATGTCTACTTATCATTGTCATTGTATGGGAAATTAAAATTGTTTTATTTCTAAAAAAAAAAATAATATTATACATTCTTGGTGCAAAAATTTTGAAAAATTTTAAGATACAGCAAAACCATTTGTAATTTTTTTATTTATATTGTTTATTGTATATCAAAATTTTTATTTTATTTTTACTGCTTTTACACAATAAAAACACTTATTCAAAATGGAAAACATTGCATCGCCATTGTCTGAGAGTCATAACTTTTTTATTTTTCTGTGTACAGAACTGTGTATGGAGATGAGTTGACATTTTTTATTGATATAATTTTTTTGGGGGGACAAGGCCCTTTGACCGCTTTTAAATCTGTTTTTTTGGAAAGGGCAGGGTGAAGAAAATACTGCAACCAAAGGTGGTTTTTTATTTTTAAGCGCTCACCAGCATATCCATAACTAGGTTGAGCTTTTATTTCGACAAATTGCAATGGGCCAGTTTTTATGTTGACGAAATTTTTAATAATGCGATAATTAAGGTTAAAATCTTCATCTTTATTAATATCGCGCCATTTTTGGGCGCTTCCGTCTTTTGGCGGCCAGCAAATCCTTACAGAAAACAGGGTGAGATGTGTGTGCGACGTCAGACGGATGTTTAGGGTTTGCGATTGGCGGGAAAAAACACATGACCCGTTTTACATAAAAACCCCTTCCTGTTCATGATCATGTCTGTCAGCGCTCATAGCAGTAGACGTGCGCCTCCCTTGTCCAAACACTCAGGAAATTAAATTCTATTTCTTCAAAGGAAACTCTACTGTTAGCTGTGATCCTTAAAACTTAATTAGACAGAATTTGAAGATTTTATATAGTTAGGAGAGAATTTTAAAGGAGCATCTGCCCTGTAAAGCCCACGGGGAGAGCGGGGGGGGGGGGGCGAAAACAGAAACCTATAAAGAAACGGATAATTCACCAGACTTAGTGTAGACATTGCACTGCAAAAGCTTATTATTTAAAAGTTTTTTATTGAAATATAACCGGATAAGGCCCTCTTTTTTAGGATACACTCTTTTCTAGTAACTGCAGGTCTCTTTGTTAGGGGCAAAAAATCCCTTTTATTATCATATACATTTTTAGATAGTGTTCTTTTTTAATATTGCCCATTCCAGTTTGTTGATATAGCCACCTTGCAGTTAAATTAGAAAAATTTTTTTTTTTTAGTCAGCACAGGTTGATAGGCAAAAATACCTTTTATAAGAATACTTTCAGATATGTGTTTTTTCACTTTGGCGCAACAGTTTTGTTCATTTAGGGGACCTTGCACTTAAATGTGAATACAGCAATTTTTAGTCACCACAGGTGATTTTTAAAGGGGGCCAAAAATACCTTTTAAATCCAAAAATATTTCAGAACGTGTTTTTCAATTGGGGCACTACGCTTTTTTCATTGAGGCAAACCTTTCACTTAAAGTTAAACACAATTTTTTTATCACCACAGGGGAAATTGAAAGGTCAAAAAAAAACCTTTTATTACCAATTAATTTTCAGATACGTTTTTTTTCACTTTGGCGCACTACAGCTTTGTTCATTGAGGGACCTTGCACTAAATGTGAATACAGAATTTTTTAGTCACCACAGGGGAATTAAAAGGTGCCAAAAAAACCTTTAAATCCGAACATTTCAACAGGTGTTTTTTCACTTTGGTCAGTCCCAAATTGTTTTAAACTACTTTGTAGTTTAAATTTGAATACGCAATTTATAGTCCCACAGTGAATTTATAGGTGCCAAAAAAAACTTTTTTTATTCTGTATACATTTTTAACAGGTGTTTTTTTTCACTTTTGGTCAGTCCAAGCTTTGTTCATAAGCTACTTTTTTTGTTAAATTTTGAAACGCAATTTAGTAGTCACCACAATGAATTTATAGGGGCCAAAAAAAAAAAATTTAAAACCTTTTTAAATTTAAACCCGGTTTAAATTTAAACAAATTTTTCCCCAAAAAAGGGGAAAAAAATTTCCCCCCCTTTTTTTTTTTTTTTTCCTTTGGCGCGGGCCAGCTTTGTTGAAAGAGCCACCTTGCAGTTAAATTTGAATCCAGCAATTTTGTTTTTGATTTGAGAATTTGAGAATAGCTGTGATTCCCCATCTTTTAATAAGAGACTTTCCAAACTCTTCCATACCTTCTCAAAGTTTTATATTTCTGAAAGTCGACCGAAATTCGGGTGGTAAGCAAGCAAAGAGGGGGGAAGGACTTGGAGTTAGAGGTACGAGAGAAGGTGCTCCTTCCAGTGCTGGCGACAACACGCATGCCAGCGATCGTCAGTTGCAGGACCTTTCAGGCCTGTCATCGTTGGTCAGGGCCCTTTGAATCTCAGTAACAACAGCGTCGCCAATCTCCTTCAGGGGTTTAATGCAACCTGCATCCAGCAGTCTTACCTCCTCGCCCCTCCAGTCACGGCCAAAAATTTGTCGTCACCAGCATAAACAGCATCCGTCCAACATGAAGCAGCCCAAATGTCAACTCGTGTACCTACCACTGTGGATAATCCATTTTCTTAAGACCTCTTTGATGAAAAATGGGGTTGGGGTCAGAAGGCATGTTAAAAGATCAAGAAGCCAAAGAGGATTATTTTCTCTGCTCTGATGCCCAGTTACTGATGACATCAGAGGAGGAGAAAAGGGAAACCGGTCAATCGGCAAAAAAACCCGGTGGTCGGTAACGCCTTGCAGTCCCTCTTGCTTGTAGCCCGCAGCTCCTGGATACAGAATGTCAGGACGACGAAGTCACCTGTGTTGATGATGATTATGACGACATTGCGGATTCAACGTGGTGTTTTCAGCAGAATTTGCTTGCGAGCGCTTCATCACCGGACGAGGAGGAAGACGATGGGGTAGTGTCAGTACGGGTCCCATCTCAAAAAGGGAGAGGGCGGGGCGCAGAAGTCCGCTGATATGATTCCGCCAGCCACGGCCACGCAAAGCCCGCTCCTCGCTTATCGCCGTCAAAAAGATCCAGGACCTCTCAAGCCTGGGCCTTCTTTGAGCAAGCCTCTGATTCACCCAGCGATGTCCATATGCCGCCTTGCCGTAAATGCATAAGTAGAGGCAAAAAATCTTAGGTGGTTAACCACCACCAACATGTCTAGTCACAGCAGCGAAGCATGAGTTGAAATGGGGGCAACACTTGGCCAAAAAAGGCCAGACCGACGCCGGGGCCCCCAACCACTGTCACCCCTCTGTCTCCGCCTCCTCCTCCCCGCCACCACCAAGCGTTCCTCAGCTGCCCCTGTCCCCTCAAAATCATGATCAGGGATCACCTCCGCTTCAGCCTCCACCGTCGCCCGAGTACCACCAGCACCACCAAAAGACCCATCCTACCCCTTCTCCATCCAGCAGTTTGACGACCTGCACGCCGTTTCAGCGGCCATCTAGCAGCCAGCCTTCGTCTTCCAGGTTTGGGAGCAGAAGAAACACTTTAACTCAAACCATCCCAAGCCAAAAGCCTGAATGTCGGCATTGCCAGCTTTTGGCCTTGGAAAATGTTGCCTTCCGTCTGGTGGACACAGATGGTATTCCGCCACGTCCCTGGCCCTTGTCTGCCCCCAATACCCAAACCGAGCAGGCATTTTCTTTTCCAGAAAAGC
>JAODAL010042571.1:0-34671 GCA_025379985.1 Phyllomedusa bahiana | reverse complement strand
CCGCCCCCGGAGGCCCAACTTGATCTCTATCACAACAATTATCACCTCCCATCATCCTGACCCCAGGAGGTCACAATTCTAATCTCCCTATCAAACAATTAATCACTCTCATCATCCCGCCCAGGCCCACAATCTATACCCCCCATCCCACAATTTCACTCCCTCTCCCGACCCGGAGGCCCAAAATTCTAATTCCCTACCATCACAATTTATCACCCCCAAAATATCCTACCCCCAGGAGCTCACAATCTAATTCTCCCTATCACACACATGTATCCTCCATCATCCTAACCTCAGGAGCTCACAATCTAATCTCCCTATCACATACAATGTATCACTCCCATCATCCTAACCTCAGGAGCTCACAATCTAATCTCTCTATCACACCCATTAAATCAGTGTATTGTCCGTGTTGGATATATTGTATCTGGAAATGTGGGAGATGCAGCCAAATCAAATGGGGCCCCCACCCATTGCTAGTTCCTATTTTTTAACATATCAGTGGGCCCCTTTTTGACTAGGGCCCCTGACAGGAGTACTGCCCTATATGCCCTATACCCCTGTATGCACCCCCTCCAGTTTTACATCGTTTTCGTGGACTCTCCGGCATCTATGTTGTATGATCCCAGGAAAATGGCGCCGATCCCGCTGTAGTTCTTGGAAGAAGTCAGCGAGGGGCCGCTCCTGCCTCCTCTGGGGGCTCCACTCCCCAATCTCCTCACTGATTGAGAAAAGGGTTGTTCAATACTGCCACACCCTGGCTGTTCTCGGTACTGCAGCCTCCCTCACAGAGATTATAAGATTATAACCTTATTACAGTACAGTACTCCTGAGACAGGTTCGGGGGCTCTGTGCGTTGGGTTGCTCTGGGGGTTTGGGGGCTCTGTGTGGTTTGGGGGCTCTGTGTGGTTTGGGGCTCTGTGGGGGGTGGGATCGTGAGATTTTGGGGGCTCTGTGGGTTTTGGAGCTCTGTGGGGTTGGGGACTCTGTGGATTTGGGGGTTATGAGGGGTTTAGGGGGTTTGGGGTTTGGGGGGGTCTGGGGTTTGGGGGTGTGGGGGTTTTGGTGTGGGGGTTTGGGGGGTTCTTGGTTTGGAACCTTTCGTCAGTTTGGGGGTTCAGCGGCTTTGGGGGCTCTGTGAGTTTGGGGGCTCTGTGAGTTTGGGGGCTCTATGGAGTTTGGGGGTTATGTGGATTTGGGGGCTCAGCGGGTTTGGGGGCTCTGGATTTGAGGGCTCTGTGGATTTGGGGGCTCTGTGGGTTTGGGGCTCTGGGGTTGGGGGCTCTGCGGGTTTGGGGGCTCTGTGGGTTTGGGGGTTCAGCGGCTTTGGGGGTTCTGTGAGTTTGGGGGCTCTGTGGATTTGTGGGCTCTATGGAGTTTGGGGTTTATGTGGAGTTTGGGGGTTATGTGGATTTGGGGGCTCTGTGGATTTGAGGTCAGCGGTTTGGGCTCTGGATTTGAGGTCTCTGTGGATTTGGGGTCTCTGTGGATTTGAGGGCTCTGTGGATTTGGGGGCTCTATGGAGTTGGGGGCTCTGTGGGTTTGGGGGCACTGTGGGTTTGGGGGCACTGTGGGTTTGGGGGCTCTGTGGAGTTGGGGGCTCTATGGAGTTTGGGGGTTATGTGGAGTTTGGGGGTTATGTGGATTTGGGGGCTCTGTGGGTTTGGAGGCTCAGCGGGTTTGGGGGCTCTGGATTTGAGGTCTCTGTGGATTTGGGGGCTCTGTGGGTTTGAGGTCTCTGTGGATTTGAGGTCTCTGTGAATTTGGGGGCTCTATGGAGTTGGGGGCTCTGTGGGTTGGGGGCACTGTGGTTTGGGGGCACTGTGGGTTGGGGGCTCTGTGGAGTTGGGGGCTCGGTGGATTTGAGCTCGGTGGATTTGGGGGCTTTGTGGGTTTGAAGAATTTTAAATATATTTCTTTTTTTAAACAGGAAGAGGCAAAAAGCAAGTCAAAGGTTTGCGCCAATGTGTTCTGCGGTGCCGGCAGAGAATGTGCTGTGACTGAGAAGGGTGAGCCCACCTGCCTGTGCATCGAGGTAAGACACCAGCATCACATGGGGTAAGGGCACATAGTACACGGATGATCTCCTGGGTCTGGTGTATAATACACGGGTGATCTCCTGGGTCTGGTGTATAATACACGGGTGATCTCCTGGGTCTGGTGTATAATACACGGGTGATCTCCTGGGTCTGGTGTATAATACACGGGTGATCTCCTGGGTCTGGTGTATAATACACGGGTGATCTCCTGGGTCTGGTGTATTATACACGGCTGGTCTCCTGGGTCTGGTGTATACTACACGGATGGTCTCCTGGGTCTGGTGTATAATACACGGATGGTCTCCTGGGTCTGGTGTATAATACACGGATGATCTCCTGGGTCTGGTGTATAATACACGGATGATCTCCTGGGTCTGGTGTATAATACACGGATGATCTCGTGGGTCTGGTGTATAATACACGGATGATCTCCTGGGTCTGGTGTATAATACACGGATGATCTCCTGGGTCTGGTGTATAATACACGGATGATCTCCTGGGTCTGGTGTATAATACACGGATCATCTCCTGGGTCTGGTGTATAATACACGGGTGATCTCCTGGGTCTGGTGTATAATACACGGAAGGTCTCCTGGGTCTGGTGTAGAATACACGGTGATCTCCTGGGTCTGGTGTATAATACACGGATCATCTCCTGGGTCTGGTGTATAATACACGGATGATCTCCTGGGTCTGGTGTATAATACACGGATGGTCTCCTGGATCTGGTGTATGGTGCACGGATGATCTCCTGGGTCTGGTGTATAATACACTGATGATCTCCTGGGTCTGGTGTATGGTGCACGGATGATCTCCTGGGTCTGGTGTATGGTGCACGGATGATCTCCTGGGTCTGGTGTATAATACACTGATGATCTCCTGGGTCAGGGGTATGATACACGGATCATCTCCTGGGTCTGGTGTATAATACACGGATCATCTCCTGGGTCTGGTGTATAATACAATGATCATCTCCTGGTTCTGGTGTATAATACACGGATCTTCTCCTGGGTCTGGTGTATTATACACGGATGGTCTCCTGGGTCTGGTGTATAATACACGGATGGTCTCCTGGGTCTGGTGTATAATACACGGATCATCTCCTGGGTCTGGTGTATAATACACGGATAGTGTCCTGGGTCTGGTGTATAATACACGGGTGATCTCCTGGGTCTGGTGTATAATACACGGATGGTCTCCTGGATCTGGTGTATAATACACGGATCATCTCCTGGGTCTGGTGTATAATACACGGATCATCTCCTGGGTCTGGTGTATAATACACGGATCATCTCCTGGGTCTGGTGTATAATACACGGATCATCTCCTGGGTCTGGTGTATAATACACGGATCATCTCCTGGGTCTGGTGTATAATACACGGTATCTCTCTGGGTCTGGTGTATAATACACGGATCATCTCCTGGGTCTGGTAGAAATACACGGATGTTCTCCTGGGTCTGGTGTATAATACACGGATGGTCTCCTGGGTCTGGTGTATAATACACGGATCATCTCCTGGGTCTGGTGTATAATACACAGATCATCTCCTGGGTCTGGTGTATAATACACGGGTGATCTCCCGGGTCTGGTGTATAATACACGGATCATCTCCTGGGTCTGGTGTATAATACACGGATAGTGTCCTGGGTCTGGTGTATAATACATGGGTGATCTCCTGGGTCTGGTGTATAATACACGGATGGTCTCCTGGATCTGGTGTATAATACACGGGTGATCTCCTGGGTCTGGTGTATAATACACGGATCATCTCCTGGGTCTGGTGTATAATACACGGATCATCTCCTGGGTCGGGTGTATAATACACGGGTGATCTCCGGGGTCTCGTGTATAATACACGGATGGTCTCCTGGGTCTGGTGTATAATACACGGATGGTCTCCTGGATCTGGTGTATAATACACGGATGGTCTCCTGGATCTGGTGTATAATACACGGATCATCTCCTGGGTCTGGTGTATAATACACGGATTGTTCCTGGGTCTGGTGTATAATACACGGATCATCTCCTGGGTCTGGTGTATAATACACGGATCATCTCCTGGGTCTGGTGTATAATACACGGATCATCTCCTGGGTCTGGTTTATAGGATATAATTGTTTCTGCTTCTTCCCTAGAAATGTAAGTCCCACAAGAGACCAGTTTGCGGCAGCAATGGAAAGACTTACCTCAACCACTGTGAGCTCCACCGCGACGCCTGCCTGACGGGCTCCAAGATACAGGTGGATTACGATGGGCACTGCAAAGGTAAAGCCAGCGTAATAATGGTATTACAGTCACCAGGGTTGTGTTATTATAACTGGATCCATTATACAGTCACGTGAGCTTACAGTCTATCCCCGGTGCATCGTATCGCTCTGCAGACTATCTCTTCCGTTCCTAACATTCTGTTTTCTTTCTCCCGAGCAGAAAAGACGTCTGACGCCCCCGCTGCCAGCCCAGGTACGGGTCTTACCTCTTTATTACACACCAGCTATTATTGCTTCTGTTCATGATACCGTATCATTAACCTGCTCCCTACCTCCGCACAGTTGTGTGTTACCAGTCTGATCGCGACGAGCTGCGGAGACGCGTCATCCAGTGGCTGCAGGCTGAGATCATCCCAGACGGCTGGTTCTCCAAGGGCAACAACTACAGCGAGATCCTGGAGAAATACTTCAAGGTAAGGACTACTGCACTGCAGATCTCTTCCCTGAAAGGATCCCAGACATTATGGCTGTCTACAGAAAGAAGAAAGGACTACTGAGTATCGGGAGGGGTGGGGGGGATTATTATATAGTCTTAATATCTGCTCTTGTCAGTGCCCTAATCTTGCCTATCTTGTCTCCTGCAGTTCAGTAGACCTGTCGTTCATTCATTATAACCCCACCTCTAGTTGTAATGGGATGATCCCTCAAATTACTGTGTGTACACGGCCTTTCCTCTGCTGTTGTTAGTGTTTGTGTCCTGCCTATCTAGTCTCCTGCAGTTCAGTAGACCTTTCATTCATTCATTCATTCATTCATTATAACCCCACCTCTAGTAGTAATTGAATGATCCCTCAAATTACAGTGTGTACATGGTCTTTCCTCTGCTGTTGTTAGTGTTTGTGCCCTACCTATCTAGTCTCCTGCAGCAAGATATACCTGTCACTCATTTATTATAAGCCCACCTCTCGTTGTAATAGGATGATCCCTCAAATAACAGTGTGTGGACTGTTTTTCCTTTGCTGTTGTGAGTGTTGGTGTCCTGCCTATCTAGTCTCCTGCAACAAGATAGAATTGTCATTCATTCATTATAACCCCACATGTAGGAGTAATTGGATGATCTCTCAAATTACAGTCTGTGAACGGTCTTTCCTCTGCTGTTGTTGGTGTTGGTGTCCTGCCTATGTAGTCTCCTGCAGTACAATAGACCTGTCATTCATTCATTATAAGCCCACCTCTTATAATGCTGGGTCTGCTGTTGTTAGTGTTGGTGTCCTGCCTATCTAGTCTCCTGCAGTACAATAGACCTGTCATTCATTCATTATAACCCCACCTGCAGTAGTAATTGGATGATCCCTCAAATTACAGTGTACACTGTCTTCCCTTTGTTGTTGTTGGTATCCTACCTATCTTGTCTCCTGCAGTGCAATAGACCTGTCAAACATTCATTATAACCCCACCTCTAGTTGTAATAGGATGATCCCTTAAATTACAGTGTGTGCACTGTCTTCCCTTTGCTGTTTTTGGTACCCTGCCTATCTAGTCTCCTGCAGTGCAATATACCTGTCGTTCATTCATTCATTAATTATAACTCCACCTCTGTAATATGAAGTATTATCTTTTTACTACTAGAGATGGGGTTATAATGAATGAATGACTGGTCTATTGCACTGCAGAAGACTAGATAGGCAGGACACCTACACTTACAACTGCAAAGGGAAAACAGTGCACACTTTAATTTCGGGATCATCCAATTACTACTAGACGTGGGGTTATATTGAAGGAATGACAGGTCTATTGTACTGTATGAAACTAGATAGGCAGGACACCAAAACTTACAACAGCAAAGGGACAACAGTGCACACTGTAATTTTCGGGGATCATCCAATTACTACTAGAGATGGGGCTATAATGAATAAATGACAGGTCTATTGCACTGCAGGAGACTAGATAGGCAGGACACCAACACTGTGAACAACAGAGGGAAGACCATGCATACACTAGTAGTAAAAGGATTATCTTTCAAATTACAGTGTGTCTTCCTTCTGATGTTGTCAGTAGTGGAGTCCTGCCTACCTTGTCTCCGAAAAATGGGACATTATTTACTCAAAAACACAAATACAAGGCCATGCAGCTCAATGGCTAGAAAATAAAATAAACCCAGTAGGAGTCAAAAATACTACCTGGGAAAAATATTATAGGGGAAGATAACTAATAAGCAATAGCTCACAGACCCATCCACTAGGAGGACAACTGAATAATAAAAACTGCACATTGGATAGGTACCAGTTCACACCAATATGCAGAAAAGCCATAATATCTAGTCTCCTGTAGTACAATAGACGTATCATTCAGTCATATTGGTTTTAGGATGATCCCTCTGATTTACATGTGTTTACTTTATACTCTTTCCTCACTTAGAGTCCGTGTTGAAATCCTGCCTGTCTAGTCTCCATCAGTATGGCAGACCTGTCATTCAGTGTTTTAGTGATAACGGGATAATGCCTCTGATAATAGTCTAAAAACACTCTCCAGTCTGGTATTTTCAGTGTTTTAATCCTGCCTATCTAGTCTCCACCAGAACAGTTGACATATTATTCAGTCCCTGTAACTGTTCTCTAGCAATAACAGGATATCCCTTATGATAACCTTGTAAATGCATATCCACCAGTCTGTTAATGTGAGTGGTGTTGTCCTGCCTGTCTAGTCTCCAGCAGTACAACACATAGGTCATTCTGTCGTTACATCCAACCTCGGAGAGATGTCATGAATTGTATGTAAGGAGAACTATCTAGTTTCCAGTAATACAATAAATCTCTTAGTTATTTCAAAATAATAGGATAATCCCTCCGATCCCAGTGTTTAAACACCTTTTCCACTGCTTTTGCTTATAGTATAATCCTGACTATCTAGTCTCCAGCAGTGCTATTGACTATTGACTGACATTGAGTCGGCATAACCTCCTTCTAGAGAGAACAGGATAATAGTGTGTATGAATTCTCTCCAGCCTGCTATTGTTGGTGGTATAATCCTGCCTATCTAGTTCACAGTACTGTAGACCTTCATTTACTTACCCAACTTTCTTTAGTTTTTAAAAACCCCCTTTTTCATTTTTCGGGGGGTTTTTTTTTTCCCCCTTTTTGCTCCTGCAGTACTGTAGACCTGTCATTCAGTCACTATAACTTCCTTCTAGTGATAACTGTGTATCAATACTCTCCAGTCTTCTATTGTTGGCGGTGGGTTCCTGCCTATCTAGTCTCCAGCAGTACTGTAGACCTGTCATTCATTCACTATAACTTCCTTCTAGTGATAACTGTGTATCAATACTATCCAATCTGCTATTGTTCTTGGTGGGATCCTGCCTATCTAGTCTCCAGCAGTACTGTAGACCTGTCATTCACTTACCTTAACTTCCTTCTAGTGATAACTGTGTATCAATACTCTCCAGTCTGCTATTGTTGGTGGTGGGATCCTGCCTATCTAGTCTACAGCAGTACTGTAGACCTGTCTTTACTTCACTATAACTTCCTTCTAGTGATAACTGTGTATCAATACTATCCAATCTGCTATTGTTCTTGGTGGGATCCTGCCTATCTAGTCTCCAGCAGTACTGTAGACCTGTCATTTATTCACTATCACTTCCTTCTAGTCATAACAGTGTGTCTAAATACCTTCCAGTCTGCTATTGTTGGTGGTGGGATCTAGCCTATCTTGTCTGCAGCAGTACTGTAGACCTGTCATTAAGTCTGTATGTACTGGCAGCTAGGATGTGGACTTTCAGGACCACCGCAAGCGGTGGTGGAAGTCACTTCAGAGGACGGAGTCTAAGTATTGGTGTAATCCTGCCTATATAGTTTACAGCCGTACTGTAGTACTGTCATTCAGCCAGTAAAACGTCCATCTAGTGACAGAAAAGGGACCCTATTATAAAAGTGTGTATGAATACTCACAAGTATTCTATTGTTGATGGGGAACCCCTGCCTATCTAGTCTCCAGCGGTACTGTAGGCCTGTCATTCAGTCAGCATAACTTCTTTTTAGTGGCAGCAGAAAGGCTGAAATAGTGTGTATGATTTCCAGCCTGCTATTCTTAGTAGTGTAATCCTGTCTATCTAGTCTCCAGCAGTACTGTAGACCTATTATAACTTCCTTCTAGTGATAACTGTGTATCAATACTCTCCAGACTGCTTTTCTTGGTGGTGGGATCCTGCCTATCTAGTCTCCAGCAGTACTATAGTCCTATCATTGATTCAATATTACTTCCTTCTAGTAGTAAAAAGGGGTCCCTATGATAAGTGTGTATGCATACTCTCCAATCTGCTATTGTTAGTAGTGTAATCCTGTCTATCTAGCCTCCAACAGTACTGTAGACCTGTCATTCAGTCACTTCCTTCTAGTCATTATAGTGTGTATGAATACTTTCTAGTCTGCTACTGTATTGTTGGTGGTGTAATCCTGACTATCTAGGCTCCCGCAGTACTGAAGAACTTTCATAGAGTCAGTATAACTTCCTTCTAGTTTTAAGCGTCTCTGAATACCCTTCAATCTGTAATCCTGCCTATCTAGTCTCCCGCAGTACTGAAGAACTGTCTTAGAGTCAATATAACTTCCTTCTAGTAGAAATCGTCTACGCATACCCTTGCATGTGTTATCCTGCCTATCTAGCCTAGACCTGTAATGTAGACCTGTCATTCAGTCACTATAACTTCCTTCTAGTCATTACAGTTTGTATGAATACTTTCTAATCTGCTACTATATTGTCGGTGGTGTAATCCTGCCTATCTAGTCTCCCGCAGTACTGAAGAACTGTCATTCAGTCACTATAACTTCCTTCTATTTCCCATTACAGTTTGTTATGATTAAAACTTTCTAGTCTGCTACCATAATTGTCGTGTGTAATCCTGCCTATCTAGTCTCCCACAGTACTGAAGAACTGTCATAGAGTCAGGATAACTTCCTTCTAGTGGTAAGCGTCTCTGAATACCCTTCAATCTGTAATCCTGCCTATCTAGTCTCCACAGTACTGAAGAACTGTCATAGAGACAGTATAATTTCCTTCTAGTTTTAAGCGTCTCTGAATACCCTTCAATCTGTAATCCTGCCTATCTAGTCTCCCGCAGTACTGAAGAACTGTCTTAGAGTCAATATAACTTCCTTCTAGTAGAAAGCGTCTATGAATACTCTTCAATCTGCTATTGCTGGTAGTGTAATCGTGCCTATCTAGTCTCCGCAGTACTGAAGAACTGTCATAAAGTCAGTATAACTTCCTTCTAGTGGTACGCGTCTCTGAATACCCTTCAATCTGTAATCCTGCCTATCTAGTCTCCCGCAGTACTGAAGAACTGTCATTCAGTCACTATAACTTCCTTCTAGTCATTACAGTTTGTATGATTACTTTCTAATCTGCTACTATATTGTTGGTGGTGTAATCCTGCCTATCTAATCTCCCACAGTACTGAAGAACTGTCATAGAGTCAGTATAACTTCCTTCTAGTGGTAAGCGTCTATGAATACCCTTCAATCTGTAATCCTGCCTATCTAGTCTCCCGCAGTACTGAAGACCTGTCATAGAGTCAGTATAACTTCCTTCTAGTGGTAAGCGTCTATGAATACCCTTCAATCTGTAATCCTGCCTATCTAGTCTCCCGCAGTACTGTAAACCTGTCATAGAGTCAGTATAACTTCCTTCTAGTGGTAAGCGTCTATGAATACCCTTCAATCTGTAATCCTGCCTATCTAGTCTCCGCAGTACTGAAGACCTGCCATAGAGTCAGTATAACTTCCTTCTAGTGGTAAGCGTCCATGAATACCCTTCAATCTGTAATCCTGCCTATCTAGTCTCCCGCAGTACAACATGTTATTCTCTCATTATTACCCAATCGCACAGGAGATGGCGCTGCAGATTGGGCCGCTTTGTATGCTGGACGTTCTTATCGTGTTACATCTAGTTCAGGGCAATGTATCAGTGTCAGGCGGGAGGCACATTCCGATCGCCCAACACAAAGTCACCGTGACCCTGAAAGAAAATCTGGCAATTTTTTTTTTTTTTTTTTTACCCTTTCCCAGTAATGACGGTGTTAAGCGCTGATCAGGAAATGTTTTCTGACAGTTTTTAGAGAGCAAATTTTCAGTCGCCATGACAACTGGGATATGGAAGCGGCGTTATCATCGGCCCCGGAGCTCGCACTTTCCCAGATAATGTCAGTCCTTGCGTCATCTTCTCATGTCCATTTCTGACACAGTCTATTCAGCCGTCATAGCCGTATTACAGCTCCCACGGTGGTCGTCACCCAGCTTTCCTAGAGTCCTGATTGACAAATCTATTAGTCTTAGAAAGCTGGGTGACACCCTCGTGGCAGCCATATTGGGGGGCTAGGATGTAGGAGACCTGTTTTGATTTTTTTTTTAGGACCATTTGAAATCTGCAGGTTCCGGATTAAAGGAATTTTCCATTTTTTGGGGGGTAAATTTTATATTTTATTTGCTTTTAGAGCTACGACGATGGTGACTCGCGCCTGGACTCCTCAGAGTTCCTGAAATTCTTGGAGCAGAACCAAACGGCCATCAACATCACCACCTACATGGACCAGGAGACCAACAAGATCCTCAAGTAAGTGCCTCACGCGTCTCGTCACCGTCCTCCACGCCGGACTATGGGGTCTGGGCTCCCCACAATAAGTCAGACCGCCCCCATGCTGGGACCACACAGGGCGGAGGGGCGCCCCTGTTATATAACACAGTGTAATACAATATTATGGGACATCATGGATAATAACCTCTGTGGATTGTCTCCTGCTCTCAGGGGTCTGTGCGTGGAGGCGCTGATCGAACTGTCTGACGAGAACGCCGACTGGAAACTCAGCTTCAATGAGTTCCTGAAGTGTTTGAACCCCACATACAACCCCCCAGAAAAAAGTAAGTGAACCCCATATATTCCCTCTATGACTGTGGTATTATCTCCCTATGACTGCAGTATATTCCCCCTATGTCTGCAGTATATTCCCCCTATGTCTGCAGTATACTCCTTCTTTTGACTGCGGTATATTCCCCCTATGACTGCAGTATACTCCCTCCTATGACTGCGGTTTATTCCTCTTATGACTGCGGTATATTCCCCCTATGACTGCAGTATACTCCCCCTATGACTGCAGTATACTCCCCCTATGACTGCAGTATACTCCCCCTATGACTGCAGTATACTCTCCCTATGACTGCAGTATATTTGCCCTATGACTGCGGTATATTCCCCTTATGAATGCAGTATACTCTCTCTAGGATTGCAGTATACTCCCCCTATGACTGAAGTTTACTCTCCCTATGACTGCAGTATAATCCCCCTATGACTGAAGTTTACTCTCCCTCTGACTGCAGTATACTCCCCCTATGACTGAAGTTTACTCTCCCTATGACTGCAGTATACTCCCCTATGACTGCAGTATACTCCCCCTATGACTGCAGTATACTCCCCCTATGACTGCAGTATACTCCCTATGACTGCAGTATACTCCCCTATGACTGCAGTATACTCCCCCTATGACTGAAATTTACTCTCCCTATGACTGCGGTATATTCCCCCAATGACTGCAGTATATTCCCCCGATGACTGTGGTATATTCCCTTTATAACTGCAGTAAACTCCTCCTAGACTGCAGTATACTCTCCCTATGACTGCAGTATTTTACCCGTATGACTGCAGTATACTCTCCCTATGACTGCAGTATTTTACCCGTATGACTGCAGTATACTCCCCCTATGACTGCAGTATACTCCCTCCTACGACTTCGTTTTATTCCTCCTATGACTGTGGTATACTCCCCCTATGACTGCAGTATACTCCTTCTTATGACTGCGGTATATTACCCCTATGATTGCAGTATACTCCCCCTATGACTGCAGTATACTCCTTCTTATGACTGCGGTATATTACCCCTATGACTGCAGTATACTCCCCCTATGACTGCAGTATACTCCTTCTTATGACTGCTGTATATTATCCCTATGATTGCAGTATACTCCTTCTTATGACTGCAGTTTTATTATCCTATTGATTGCAGTATACTCTTTCTTATGACTGTTGGTACTATCCCCTATGTTTTGCGTAAAATCCTTCTTATGGACTGAAAGTATATTATCCCTATGATTGCAGTGTACTCCTTCTTATGACTGCAGTATATTATCCCTATGATTGCAGTATACTCTTTCTTATGACTGTGGTACTATCCCCCTATGATTGCAGTACACTCCTTCTTATGACTGCAGTATACTCCATCCTATGATTGCAGTATACTCCATCCTATGACTGTGGTATAATCCCCCTATGACTGCAGTTTTCTCATTCTTATGACTGCAGTATATTATCCCTATGATTGCAGTACACTCCTTCTTATGACTGCAGTATATTACCCTATGATTGCAGTATACTCCATCCTATGATTGCAGTATACTCCATCCTATGACTGTGGTATAATCCCCCTATGACTGCAGTATACTCCTTCTTATGACTGCAGTATATTATCCCTATGATTGCAGTATACTCCATCCTATGACTGCAGTATATTACCCTTATGATTGCAGTATACTCCCTCCTATGACTGTGGTATATTTCCCATATGACTGCGGTATATTCCCCCTATGATTGTAATACAGTCCCTCCTATGACTGCAGTATTTTCCCCCTACAATTTTGGTGTACTCCCCCCTAAGTCTGCGGTATATTCCCCTTACAATTGCGGCATACTCATCCTACAGGTGCAGTATTTTCATCCTACAGTTGTGTTATATTCACCCTATGTCTTCTCCACAGAGTGTGCTCTGGAAGACGAGACTTATGAGGACGGAGCAGAGACACAAGTGCAGTGTAACCGCTGTGTGTGCGCCTGCGGTAACTGGGTGTGCACTCCCAAATGTGTGTAAGGTAGTGTCTGTTTTCGGGAGGGGTCACCCTGTAGTACAAAACCCCACAACTTTAATAGCCAGTGGGTTGTCTGCTTCTGGGGGGGTCATCCCTGTTTTTACAGACCCCCATAACTTTTTTACCAGTGAGGTACGTGTCTGCTTCTGGAGGGGTCATGCCTGTAGTACAGACCCCCACTTACTTTATATAGCCAGTGAGGTACGTGTCTGCTTCTGGAGGGGTCATGCCTGTAGTACAGACCCCCACTTTTAAATTTATATAGCCTGGGTACGTTCTGCTTTGGAGGGGTTACCCTGTAGTAAGCCCCCATTACTTTTTATAGCCAGTGTTTTTCCCATTGTGGCGGTTCATTGACCCCATGTGTGGCTCAGCATTAACCTCTCAGTATCTGAGCGATTTCCGGGGTAAAGGTTCCTCTCCAGCCTCCGCGCCGCTTATCAATTACTGTCTGTTTCCAGGTAAAGACGGTCAAGAGGGAGATATGAGCCGATACGTGGACGAGCTGAGGAAGCACCAGGTACGCAGGACGGGGAACCTGTGCACTTGCAAGACGGGTCACTGCAGCTGATGTACACATAGGGCTCTATAGTTGTTACACAGCTGCAAGGAAAAGTAAGTGAACCCTTTGGATTTCACTGGATTTCTATATTGGGAACCTTTTGTTTTCGGGCACAATGATGAAAATAAAATGGAAAATATGCACGACAGATTGTTTTTCAGCACATTGAGCAAACATCCACAGTGCAGGGAGAAAAAGGGTTCACTTTTTCTCCCTGCTCTGTAGTTGTTACTCAGTAAAGGACATGAGCAGTAGAATCCCTCACGTTACTTGAGTTTCCCGGGTTTGACTTGTTTAAACAAAAGCATGTTAATTATGCGGGAAATCCAGGAAACCCAAGGGGTTCAATACTTTTTCTGCCACTAATTCAACTGTTCCTCCTTTTTGTAATTACAGTATTACTGCCCCCCCGTTTAAAACTAAACTGTGCCCCTTATATACAGTGGGTTACAAAAGTCTTCTTATTTTTAAACGTTACAGCCACAAACTTCAATGTATTTTATGTGATTGAGCGACCTAGCGGTATTTGAAAAAGAAAAAATGATGCAAGTTTTCCCCAAATTTTGGTAGTTAAAAACTGAAAATTTTTTGGTGGATGTATTCACCCCCGGGGTCATTACTTTGTAGGAACCTCTATCTCAATGTTTTCACCCCCGGAGGTCAGTACTTTGTAGGACACCTTTTATCTGATGTATTTTCACCCCCGGAGTCAAGTATTTTGTGGGGACACCTCTTCTGCAAATGTATTCCCCCCGGAGTCTTACTTTGTGGGAACCCTATCTGCAATTATTCAGCCCCCCCGGAATCAGTCTTTGTAGGACACCTTATCTGAAGTTTCAGCCCCCGGATCAGTACTTTTGGGGACACCTCTATCTGAAATGAAATTTCACCCCCCGGAGATTACTTTGTGGGGAACCTCTATCTGCAATGTTTCAGCCCCGGAAATTCAGTACTTTGTGGAACCCCTATCTGCAATGTTTTCGCCCTAATCGTATTTTTGTATACTTTTGGACCCTCTTTTTTAAAAGAAATTTCAGCCCTGAGTCAGTATTTGTAGGACCCCCTTATTGCAATGTATTCAGCCCCAGAGTCAGTACTTTGTGGGAAAACCCTCTATCTGCAATTTTTCCCCGCCCTGGAGGTCAGTACTTTGTAGGACACCTCTATCTGAATGTATTTAGCCCCCGGAGTCAGTATTTGTGGGGCACCTCTTCTGCAATGTATTTAGCCCCCGGAGCCCCAGTACTTTGTAGGACCCCCTTATCGGGAAGTATTCACCCCGGATCTACTTTGTAGGACACCTCATCTGCAATGTATTCCCCCCCCCGGGAGTCAGTATTTTGTAGGACCCTCTATCTGCAAGTATTCAGCCCCCGGGAGTCAGTATTTTTAAAGGACACCTCTATCTGCAATTATTCAGCCCCCGAAAAAAGTCTTATTTGAGGCACCTCTATCTGCAAGTATTCAGCCCCGGGGTCAGTACTTTTTAGGACATTTCTATCTGCAATGTATTCACCCCGGAGTCACACTTTGTGGGGACCCTCTATCTGAAAAGTATTCAGCCCCGGGTTTTGTATTTGTAGGAAAACCTCTATCTGCAATGTATTCACCCCCGGGTCAGACCTTTTGGGACACTCTATCTGCAATGTACACCCCCCGGAGTCAGTACTTTGTAGGAAACCCTCTTTCTGCAATGTTTCCCCCGGAGACAGTATTTTTTAGGAACCTCTATCTAAATGTATTCCCCCGGGTCAGTATTTGTGGACGCCCATCTGAAATTTATTCAGCCCCGGAGTCAAAGTATTTGTAGGAACCTCTATCTGAATGTATTCGCCCGGGTCGTACTTTGTGGGACACCTCTATCTGAAATGTATTCGCCCCCGGAGTCGTATTTTTGTGGACACTTCTATTGAAGTATTCAGCCCCCGGGTCATACTTTTTGGCCTTCATCTGAAATGTATTCGGCCCCGGGGAGTCAGTTTTGTAGGAGCCTCTATCTGAAATGTATTCACCCCCGGAGTCAGTACTTTGTGGGGACACCTTACTGCAATGTATTCAGCCCCGGGAGTCAGCTTTGTAGGAAAAACCTCTACTGCAATGTATTCGCCCTGGAACAGTACTTTTAGGGGAAACCCCTCTATCGCAATGTTTTCAGCGCTAGTCAGAAAACTTTGTAGGACACCTTCTATCTGCAATGTATTCCCCCCGGGAGTCAGTACTTTGTGGGACACCTTATCTGCAATGTTTTTCAGCCCCGGAGTCATACTTTGTGGGGAACCCCCTATTGCAATGTTTTCGCCCCGGAGTCAGACTTTGTAGGCACCCTATTGCAATGTATTCGCCCCGGAGTCAGTATTTTGTAGGACACCTCTATCTGCAATGTATTCACCCCCCTGGGACAGCATCTGTGGGGACCCCTTATCTGCAATGTATTACCCCGGAACAGCACTCTGTGGACACCTCTATCTGCAAGTATTCACCCCCCGGATTCATCCTTTGTAGGAACCTCTATCTGCAATGTTTTCACCCCTGGAACAGCACATAGGAAACCCTTTATCTGCAAGTATTCAGCCCTTGGGCGAACTTGTAGGCACCTTATCTGCAATGTTTTCAGCCCTGGAGACGTACTCTGGGGGACCCTCTATCTCCCAAATGTATTCCCCCTGGAGCAGCACTCTGTAGGACACCTCTATCTCAATGACAGCTGCGTCTGTTGGGGGGGTTCCTACGCTTTGCAAATTAGAGGCGGGAGTGACCTTTTGCCCATTCTTCTTTCCAAAATTTGCTCGTGCTCGGTAATTTGGCGGAGACATTTGTGACAGCGCCCCCATGTCCCCGGCCCCCGATTCTCAATGGGATTTTTGGTTGGCTGTGATGGGAATTTAACCCCCTGGATCTGCTGTGATGTGAACCCTTCCCTTGTAACTCTGGCTGTAGGTTTAGGGTTGTTGTTCTGCAGGAAGGTGAACCCCAGCCCCAGTCCCAGGTCTTCTGCAGCCTCTAATAGGCTTTCCTCCAGGATTGTCCTGTTTTTGGCTCCATCCATCTTCCCATCAGCTCTGAGCAGTGTCCCAGTCCCTGCTGAAGCCTCCCTCCAGCAAGATGCTGCCCCCACCAGGCTTCACGGTGGGGATGGGGTTACGTTTTAAGGCGTGTTTCTCCACACATAGCATTTGGCACTGAGGTCCTCTCTGAGCAGAGCGCCTTCTTCCACTTTCTTGCGGTGTCCCCTACAGAGCTTTCTGCAAACAGGACTTCTTATGGCTTTCACAAAGGGCTTTTTTCTCGTCCCTCTTCCATAAAGGTCAGATTTGTGGAGAACGCGGCTAATAGAGTCCTTGGTTGCTTCTCTAATTAGTGCTCTCCTTGTCTGGGCTGTCCGTTTAGGTGGGACGGGCCAGGTCCGGGAGGTTAGCAGTTTTTTCCATACTCCTTCCATTTACAGATGATGGATTGAACATTGCTTCATGACATGGTCACAGCTTGAGCTATTTTAAATTTTTTTTTTAAACCTAACCCTGCATTACACTTTACCACAACTTTATCTCTGAGACATATGGTGTGTTCCTTGGTTTTCATGATGCTGTTTCTTCACTAATTTTCTCTAAACCTCTGAGCCCTTTCAAAAAAACAGTGTGGTATTCTGAGAATAAATGACAAACGAGTGTCTATTTCCCAAATTTAAGGCGCTTTAAGGCAATTGGTCCATGAATCCTGTTTGTGTAGAAGAGTCGGGGGGCTGAACATAAGCATGTTAATGTTCAGTTTAAATTTTCAAAAAATTTGGAAAAGCTCGTATCATTTCCTTTCCACAAATACTTGTTACTTCCTGTCGCTCGATCACAGAAAATATCAATGAAATATATTGAGGTTTGTGGGTGTAACGTTTAAAAATGAGGAACATTTCACTGGGGAGGAAGACTTTTGCAACTGACTGATCCCCCTGTTATTAATTTTACTGACGATCCTTCCTGTTTTAAATTTATATATTTGAATGATCCCCCCGTTATTTAAACTGATAATCCTCCCTGTTATATACTATATATACCGTGACTAATCCTCCGTTATTTATAAATACTTACTGATTCCTCTTTATATAGTATTTACTTGACTGATCCCCCTGTTATATATACTGACTGATCCTCCTGTTATAAATATACTGACTGATCCCCGTTATATATATACTGACTGATCCCCGTTATATATATACTGACTGATCCCCCTGTTATATATACTGACTGATCCTCCTGTTATATATATACTGACTGATCCCCCTGTTATATATATACTGACTGATCCTCCTGTTATATATATATATATATATATATATATATTGACTGATCCCCCTGTTATATACATACGACTGATCCCTACTGCAATATACTGACTGATCCTCCTATTATACTGACTGATCCTTCCTGTTATATATATATATATATATATACTGACAGATCCTCCTGTTATATATATATACTGACTGATCCCCCTGTTATATATATACTGACTGATCCTTCCTGTTATATATATACTGACTGATCCTTCCTGTGTTATATATATATATATATAAATCTATATAATATATGACTATATATAGTATATAATATTATATATTATATATATATATATATAAATATATTCCTCGACTGAATCCTTTCCATGTATATATATACTGACTGATCCCCCTGTTATATATATACTGACTGATCCTTCCTGTTATATATATATACTGACTGATCCCCCTGTTATATATATACTGACTGATCCCCCTGTTATATATATACTGACTGATCCCTCTCCTATATATACTGACTGATCCCCCTGTTATATATATACTGACTGATCCTTCCTGTTATATATATATATATATACTGACTGATCCCCCTGTTATATATATATATATATATATATATATATATATATATATATATATATACTGACTGATCCTTCCTGTTATATATAAATATACTGACTGATCCTCCTGTTTATATATATATATATATATTATAATACTGATGATCCCCCTGGTTTATATATATATACATAGATACTTACGGATCCCCCATGTTAAATATTATACTGACATGAGTCCCGCCTGTTTATATATACGACTGACTGATCCTCCTGTTATATATATACACTGACAGATCCTTCCTGCTCAATATATATTATATATACACGACTGATCCTTCCTGTTATAAAATATATATAGTATATATATATAATATATATATAATATACTGAACTGAATCCTTCCTGTTATATATACTGACTGATCCTCCTGTATATATATATATATATATATATATATATATATATATATATATATATATATATATATATATATATATACTGACTGATCCCTCTCCTATATATACTGACTGATCCCCCTGTTATATATATACTGACTGATCCGTCCTGAAATAAATATATATATATATTATATATATATATATACTGATTTGATCCTCCTGTTATATATATACTGACTGATCTTTCCTGTCCTTACAGGAGACAGCTGAGAAATCTAAGAAGGTCAGCAGTAAGGACATCTGAGGTGGAGAAGCAGCCTCCCTCCGCCGCTCGGCCAGTGCGCCTCCCTTCCATTCCTTAGTCTATAGGGACGGGGCAGGAGAACCTCTTTTTAGCTTTTATCAATGAGACAAATATCAACCTTACGTAGGGCATAGGTGCAAACGAAAATCGAGAGGGCGGGGCTTGTGGATCCTTCCCCCAGAAACTCTTCAGATACGTCATGATTTCTACACGACCGTGCGTCCCCTGATCTATCAGGCAATAAGGCGCTGCCACGACTGCAGCAACATGGCGGCTGCCCGGTTGCTCGTGTCCGCAGCGGAGCGCCTTATTGCCTCTTCCCTCGCACTCCTATAGTAATACTGTAGCTGCACCGTGCTAGGAGGCATGTCCACAGGCGGAGTCTATACAGTTGTAGCAGGTACGTGCTATGTACATGGACAGGACGCCGCGGAGCACAGTAGGTTTTACTTGTTATCTGACCGAGCTAAGTGCAGACGTTTTGCCAAAGACCAGATTTTTTCAGAAAAGACCCCCCCCCCAGAGCGTTTAGTTTTGGCGCAGCACAAGGTTTCACCGCCCGCCAATGGACTCCCCCTTTAAGGTGCTATGATTTACAGGACCTGGGTCCATACTGTATTTTCTGTTGGTTGTTCTGGAATTTAGTGTGGATATTGTAGACGTAGTGACACAGCCGCTCCCTGTATGGTTCCGTGCTTTGGGCGTCACGCAGCGACTTTGCTCAGCTTCTAGCATCGTACAATCATATACTGTCACCCGGCAGAGTAGGGAGGTGCCCTTGGTGGGGGGGCTTGTTCCTCGGTTGCTTTATAATGGTGCCCCCCCCCCCCCCCCCCCTAGGATGGGTCAGTCGGATTCTGCAGGGGGGGGGGGCATTCACTGGCAGTAAAAGGCCACCAGTCAGGAATTTTGTTGCAGAACCCCATCCCCCCCATCATCCAGGCCTCCCGATACCACCTTCAGTACCAGCGCACATATATATGGATAATCATTGTACTCCGTGCCCGAGCTGGGCAGGATCCGCTGCGGCCCCCGGTGCCAGCCGCTGCCTTTTTTTTGCATATTCTTCACCCCATATTTGTTTTTATATTGGTATTTTTTTATTCTGTAACAACCAAATAAAAAAACTAGTAAAAGATCCATGTGTGCCGCTTTATTAATGATCATCAGCAAAAGGAACAGAAGCACAGAGTATTTCAGGAGAGGAGGTGGCTGATCCTGTGGGAGGTCAAAGAATGAGAGTCACATAAAGAAGGAGCAGGATCCCAGCAGCACAGAGGATGTCAGGAGCGGATTGTGCTGATCTAGTGAGAGGTCACATAGTGAAGGAGCAGAGTCTCCAGCAGCACAGAGGATGTCAGGAGCGGATTGTGCTGATCTAGTGAGAGGTCACATGAAGGTACAGGGCGTGCACTAGGTTCTTTGAGCTGCAGGTACTGCTGGGTGACACTGAAGGGATTTCTAGGAATGGGGGAAGGTGGGAGCAGTGACTGCAGGTCATGGCCAGGGGCAGATTCTGGGTCAGGGATGTTCTCCTGGAAGGACCCGGGGACTTCACTCTGAATTGTCACTTATCTAATCTCTAAACCATAAAACAGAAGAAGTCACCGGGTTCAGACCTGAGCTCAGCAGATACAGAGCGCAGGAAGACCTGACACAGCACAAACCCCAAAGTGCATCCTCAGCAGATACACCTGTATGAGATGTGGGGTGTAACCTGCACATACACCTGTATGAGATGTGGGGTGTAACCTGCACATACACCTGTATGAGATGTGGGGTATAACCTGCCACATACACCTGTATGAGATGTGGGGTGTAACCTGCACATACACCTGTATGAGAATGTGGTGTATTCTATACATACACCTGTATGAGTTGTGGGGTGTAACCTGCACATACACCTGGTAAATGAGTTGTGGGGTTGAAATTCCTATTACATACACCTGTATCAGTGTGGGGTGTAACCTAGGCACCTATACCTTATGAGAATGTGGTGTATTCTGCAACCATACACCTTATAGATGTGGGGTGTATTCTATACATACACCTGTAATGAGTTGTTGGGTTGTAAACCTGCACAATACCTGTTTTTTTAAAAAAAAAAATTGAAAAAAGATGTGGGGTGTAACCTGCACATATACCTGTATGAAGATTTTGGCTGTAACCTGCACATACCACCAGTATGAGATGTGGGCTGTAAACTGCACATACACCTGTATGAGATGTGGGGTGTATTCTGCACATACACCTGTATGAGATGTGGGGTGTATTCTGCACATACACCTGTATGAGATGTGGGGTGTATTCTATACATACACCTGTATGAGATGTGGGGTGTAACCTGCACCTATACCTGTATGAGATGTGGGGTGTAACCTGCACATACACCTGTATAATGTGTGGTGTAACCTGGCACATAGCACCAGTCAAATGAGATGATGGGGTGTTAACCATGACACATACACCTGATATAGAAGTTGGGGTGAATTCCTGCACATACACCTGTAAGATATGTGGGGTGTATTCCTGCACATAGCACCTGAATGATGAATTAGGGTTTTATTCTACTAACATACACCTGTATGAGATGTGGGGTGTAACCTGCACATACACCTGTATGAGATGTGGGGTGTAACCTGCACATACACCTGTATGAGATGTGGGGTGTATTCTATACATACACCTGTATGAGTTGTGGGGTGTAACCTGCACATACACCTGTATGAGATGTGGGGTGTATGCTATACATACACCTGTATGAGTTGTGGGGTGTAACCTGCACATATACCTGTATGAGATGTGGGGTGTATTCTGCAAATACTCCTGTATGAGATGTGGGGTGTAACCTGCACATATACCTGTATGAGATGTGGGGTGTAACCTGCACATATACCTGTATGAGATGTGGGGTGTAACCTGCACATACACCTGTATGAGATGAGGTCTTTAACCTGCATGCACATAACACCTGGTAAGAGAATGTGGGGTGTAACCTGCACAACACCTGTAGATATGTGGGTGTAACCTGCCACATACAACCTGTATGAAGATGTGGTTAGTAACCTGCAGCATACACGTGGAGTATGAGATGGGGGTGGTAACCTGCAACAATACACCTGTAAGAGATGTGTGTTTATAACTGCAAATACACCTGTAGAGATGTGGGGTGTAACCTGCACATATACCTGAATGAATGTGGGGTAAACCTGGCACATATACCTGAAGTGAGAGTGGGTGTTACCTGCCACATACCCTGTATGAGATGTGGGGTGTAACCTGCACCTATACATGTATGAGATGTGGGGTGTAACCTGCACCTATACCTGTATGAGATGTGGGGTGTAACCTGCACCTAAACCTGTATGAGATGTGGGCTGTAACCTGCACCTATACCTGTATGAGATGTAGGGTGTAACCTGCACATACACCTGTATGAGATGTGGGGTGTAACCTGCACCTATACCTTTATGAGATGTGGGGTATAACCTGCACATACACCTGTATGAGATGTGGGTGTAACCGGCACATACACCTGTATGAGATGTGGGGTGTATTCTGCACATACACCTGTATGAGATGTGGGCTGTAACCTGCACATACACCTTATGACATGTGGGGTGTATTCTGCACATACACCTGTATGAGATGTGGGCTGTAACCTGCACATAAACCTGTATGAGATGTGGTGTTAATTTTCCCTCGACATCACGCTGTATGAATTGGGCAGTAATTCCTGCACATACACCTGTATGAGATGTGGGGTGTAACCTGCACATACACCTGTATGAGATGTGGGCTGTAACCTGCACACACACCTGTATGGTGTATGTGGGCTGTAACCTGCACACACACCTGTATGAATGTGGGTTGTTAACCTGGCACATACACCTGTATGCAGAATGTGGGGTGTAACCTGCCACAATACACCTGTATGGAGATGTGGGGTTGTAACCTGCACTTTACACCTGTAATGAACATGTGGGGTTTTAACCTCACATATACCTGTCTGAGATGTGGGGTGTATCCTTCACACACAACCGTATGAGATGAGGGGTGTACCCTGCACACTACAACCTGTTATTATATGTTGGGTGTATTTCTGCACATACACCTGTATGAGATGTGGGTGTAACCAGCAACATACACCTGTAATGATATGTGGGGTGTAACCTGCACATACCCTGTACGAATTGGGGTGTAACCTTGCACTATACCTTGTATAAGAGGTGGGGTGTAACCTGCACCTATACTGTATGAGATGTGGGTGTAACCCTGCACATACACTGTATTAAGATTTGGGGGTGTGAACCTGCACATACACCTGTATGAGATGTGGGCTGTAACCTGGTTTTTTTAAAAAACAGACACCTGTATGAGGATGTGGGGTGTAACTTGCACTACATACACCTGTATAGATGTGGGTTAACCTCACAAACACCTATATGAAGTGGGTGTAACTGCCATACACCTGTACAGAATGTGGGGTGTAACTGCACATACTACCTGTATGAGATGGTTGTAACCTAGCACATCACACCTGTATGAGATGTGGGTGTAACCTTGCACATACACCTGTACTAGATAGTGGGGTGTAACCTGCACATACACCTGGTTATGAGAATGAGGGTGTAACCCGATACACGCTGAATGAGATGGTGGGGTGTAACCTGCCACATACACCTTATTTAGATGTGGCTGTAACCTGCACATAGGCACTTGTACAGATGTGGGCTGTAACTGCAAACAACACCTGTATGAGAATGTGGCTGTAACCTGCACATACACCAGTCGAGATGTGGGCTGTAACCGCACATACACCTGTACAATGTGGGTGTAACTGCACATACACCTGTTATGAGACTTGGGCTGTAACCTGCACATACAACCTGTATGAGATGTGGGGTTAACCAGCACATGCACCTGTATGAATGTGGGGTGTACCCTGCACACACACCTGTATGAGATGTGGGCTGTAACCTGCACACACACCTGTATGAGATGTGGGGTGTAACCTGCACATACACCTGTATGAGATGTGGGGTGTAACCTGCACATACACCTGTATGAGATGTGGGGTGTAACCTGCACATACACCTGTATGAGATGTGGGGTGTAACCTGCACATACACCTGTATGAGATGTGGGGTGTAACCTGCACATACACCTGTATGAGATGTGGGCTGTATTCTGCACATACACCTGTATGAGATGTGGGCTGTAACCTGCACATATACCTGTATGAGATGTGGGGTGTAATCTGCAGATTTGGGGTCTCCTTCCTTCCCTCTGCTGTTGCTTTACGTTCTCTCTCCCCCCCGGGTCCTCCTGGGGTAATGTCAGAGCTGTGCATCCCTTCCTCGTTCACAGCCTATGTCTCACACACAGCGAGGGAGAGAAGCTGCAGCTGCATCCCTTCTCCTTCTCACAGCCTGAGTCTCACACACAGCGAGGGAGAGAAGCTGCAGCTGCATCCCTTCTCCTTCTCACAGCCTATGTCTCACACACAGCGAGGGAGAGAAGCTACAGCTGCATCCCTTCTCCTTCTCACAGCCTGAGTCTCACACACAGTGAGGGAGAGAAGCTGCAGCTGCATCCCTTCTCCTTCTCACAGCCTGAGTCTCACACACAGCAAGGGAGAGAAGCTGCAGCTGGCATCCTTCTCCTTCTCACAGCCTGAGTCTCACACACAGTGAGGGTGAGAAGCTGCAGCTGCATCCCTTCTCCCTCTCACAGCCTGAGTCTCACACACAGAAAGGGAGAGAAGCTGCAGCAGCATCCCTTCTCCTTCTCACAGCCTGAGTCTCACACACAGCGAGGGAGAGAAGCTACAGCTGCATCCCTTCTCCTTTTTACAGCCTGAGTCTCAAGGACATAGGGAAGCTGTATCCCGTCCCCCTCTCACAGCCTGAGTCTCACAAGACAAGGGAAGGCCTTATCCCCGTCCCCTCACACACCGCCCCTCGCCTAGTCTCAAGGACATAGGGAACGTATCCCGTCCCCTCTCTCACAGTCAGCCTGATCCCTCAAGGACATAGGAAGCTGTATCCCGGTTCCCCCTCTCACAGCCTGAGTCTCAAGACTAGAACCGTATCTCCCCCTCTCACAGCCTGAAGTGCTCAAGACATAGGGAAGCTGTATCCCGTCCCCCTCTCACAGCCTGAGTCTCAAGGACATAGTGAAGCTGCATCCCGTCTCCCCCCCCTCTCACTAGCCAGAGTCCTCAAGAACATAGGGGAAACTGCATCCCTCGTCCCCCCTCTCACAGCCTGAGTCTCAAGGACATAGGGAAGCTGTATCCCGTCCCCCTCTCACAGCCTGAGTCTCAAGGACATAGGGAAGCTGTATCCCGTCCCCCTCTCACAGCCTGAGTCTCGGACACAGCGAGGGAGAGAAGCTGCCGCTCTACCATTCACAGTTTTAGGATTTGTATTGTATTTCAAAGACAGAAATGTCTGAGGCTGTAACTGGATTCCAGCGGCAGATGAGGCAGCTGATCTCTACAACATCTGCATGGAATCTGTGCACAGATAGACATTACTTCAGTCATTATCTTAAATAGGTTTACCCCAATGCTGGCCTCTGTTCTGAATACACCGGTCAGGACCTTTAGGCCATGTCCCCACTGCACGGGTTTTCAGCACATTCTTCTGTCCGGTTTTCTGGACGGAATATGAACAAGTGAAGGGGGAGAGGGAGGGCTCTGCAAATCGCAGATAAAAGCCGTCCTCCCGCGGCCGTGGGGACGGCCCAAAAACCAGACAAATACCGGTCGGATAAACTGACCGGTATTTGTCCTGTGCTGTGTAAACGGGCCCTTATAAAGCTGTCAGATGGTCAGAGTGCTAGATGGCCATGCTGACTGTCTCCCTACATTCCTACAAACAGAAGATAATATCTAAACCCTTAAGAAAAGAGGACGGTCACACAGGAACACCCCACCTGTAATGGCAGCCAGTCTGTAGTAAGGGGGCCTGTGGGCCTATCGGTTGTCTGCGGCTGGACACAGAGGAGGCAGGGTACTGGAGGGGGTCAAATGAATAATGACTCCGAGGCTACTCATGTCCCCCTCCTCTGTCACATATAGACTACTGCTCATGGTTCTCTCCTCTGTCACATATAGACTGCTGCTCATGGCACCCTCCTCTGTCACATATAGATGTCACATATAGATTGCTGCTTATGGTTCTCTCCTTTGTTTCATATAGACTGATGCTCATGGCACCCTCCTCTGTCACATATAGACTACTGCTCATGGTTCTCTCCTCTGTCACATATAGACTGCTGCTGATGGCACCCTCCTCTGTCACATATAGATTGCTGCTTATGGTTATCTCCTTTATTTCATATAGACTGCTGCTCATGGCACCCACCTCTGTCACATATAGAATGCTGCTCATGGCCTCCTCCTTTCCCACATATGCTGCTCAATGACCCCTCCTCTTTCTCATATAGACTGGTGCTTGTGGCATTCTCTCCCACATATAGACTGCTGCTCAATGAACCCTTCTCTGTCACATATAGGCTGCTGCTCATGGTTCTCTCCTCTGTCACATATAGACGGCTACTCATGTCCCCCTCCCTTTTTACATCTAAACTGCTGCTCATGGAACGCTCCTCTGTCACATATAGACTACTACTCATGTTCCCCTCTTTTACATATAGTCTGTTACTTATGACTCCCTCCTCTGTTACAAACAGACTGCGCAACAACCCTCTCCTCTGTCACATATAGACTGCTGATGATGATGATTCTCTCTGTCACATCTAAACTGATGTTCAAGCCCCCTTCTCTTTTACATGTAAACTCGTGCTCATTAACCTTCGTGTCCCACATATAGACTGTTGATCCTTGCCCCCTCCTTTATCACATACAGACTACTGCTCATGGTTCTCTCGTCCATATAGACTGCTGCTCATGGCCTCCACCTCTTTCACTTACAGACTTCTTCTTGATGCCCCCTTCTTTATCACATATAGTTTGCAACTCATGGCTCCAAACTCTATCACATATAGAGTGTTGCTCATGAACCCTCTCCTCTATCACATATAAACTACTGCTCATGGCAC
This sequence comes from Phyllomedusa bahiana, assembly GCA_025379985.1. Taxonomy (NCBI): domain Eukaryota; kingdom Metazoa; phylum Chordata; class Amphibia; order Anura; family Hylidae; genus Phyllomedusa; species Phyllomedusa bahiana. The sequence goes on along the minus strand of JAODAL010042571.1, from coordinate 7,332 downwards.
CCTCCTCTACCACCTACAGACTGCTGCTCATTGCCCACACCTCTATCACATAAAGTCTGTTACTTATGGCTCCCTCCTCTGTTACAAACAGACTGCTCAAGAATCCTCTCCTCTTTCACGTATAGACTGATGCTCATGGCACCCTCCTCTGTCACATATAGACCGCTTCTCATGCCCACCTTCTCTTTTACATTTAAACTGCTGCTCATGGCCCCCTCCTTTCCCACATACGCTACTCAATGACCCCTCCTCTTTCTCATATAGACTGGTGCTTGTGGCGTTCTCTCCCACATATAGACTGCTGCTCAATGAACCCTTCTCTGTCACATATAGACTGCTGCTCAACGCTCCCTCCTCTGTCACATATATACTGCTGCTCATGGTTCTCTCCTCTGTCCCATACAGACTGCCACTCATGTTCCCCTCCCCTCTGACATATAAAGTTCTCCTTATTGTTCCCTCCTCTCTCTCCTATAGACTGAGGCTCATTGCCCACTCCTCTATCACATATAGTCTGTTACTTATGGCACCCTCCTCTGTTACACAGTTCTCAAAAATCCTCTCCTCTGTTAAATACAAACTGCTGCTCATGGCACCCTCCTCTGTCACATATAGACTGCTTCTCATGGCACCCTCCTCTGTCACATATAGACTGCTGCTCATGGCCCCCACCTCTCCCACAAATAGACTGCTGCTCAATGCCCCTTCCTCGGTCACAGACTGCTGCTCAATGCCCCTTCCTCGGTCACAGACTGCTGCTCATGACCCCCTCCTGTCCCACATATAGATTACTGATCATTGCCCCCTCCTTTATCACATATAGACTGCTACTCCTGTCCCCCACCTCTTTTACATATAAACTGCTGCTCATGGCCCCCCACCTCTCCCACAAATAGACTGCTGGCTCATGCCATTCCTCGGTCCACAGACTGCTAGCTCATGCCCCATTCCTCGGTCACTAGACTGCTGCTCAAATGCCCCTTCCTCTGTCACAAATAGACTGCTGCTCATGCCCACTCCTATATCACATATAGTCTGTTACTTATGGCTCCCTCCTCTGTTACACAGTTCTCAAAAATCCTCTCCTCTGTTAAATAACAAACTGACTGCTGCTACCATGGCACCTCTCCTCTGTCACATATAGACTGCTTGCTCATAGGGCACCCCCTCTGTCACATAATAGACTGCTGCTCATGGCACCCTCCTCTGTCACATATAGACTGCTGCTCATGGCACCCTCCTCTGTCACATATAGACTGCTGCTCATGGCACCCTCCTCTGTCACATATAGACTGCTACTCATGCTCCCTTTTCTTTTACATTTAAACTGCTGTTCATGGTCTCCTCCTTTCCCACATATGCTGCTCAATGTCCCCTCCTCCATCACAAATAGATTGCTGCTTACTGACCCCTCCTCTTTCTCATTTAGACTGGTGATCATGGCGTTCTCCTCTCCCATATATAGACTGCTACTCGATCCCCCTTCTCTGTCACATATAGACTGCTGCTTACTGACCCCTCCTCTTTCTCATTCAGACTGGTGCTCGTGGCGTTCTCCTCTCCCACTTATAGACTGCTGCTCAATGACCCCTCATCTGTCATATATAGAATGCTGCTCATGGTTTTCTCCTCTGTCACTTACAGACTACTACTTATGTTCCCTGCCTCCTTCACATATAAACTGCTGCTCATGGCCTCCTCCTCTCCCACATGCAGACTTCTGCTTGATGCTCCATCCTCTATCACATATAGTCTGCTACTCAAGGCTCTCAACTCTATCACATATAGAGTGTTGCTCATGAACCCTCTCCTCTGTCACATATAAACTACTGCTCATGGCACCCTCCTCTACCACCTACAGACTGCTGCTCATTGCCCACACCTCTATCACATAAAGTCTGTTACTTATGGCTCCCTCCTCTGTTACAAACAGACTGCTCAAGAATCCTCTCCTCTTTCACGTATAGACTGATGCTCATGGCTCCCTGCTCTGTCAGATTTTGACTGCTTCTCATGGCCACCTTCTCTTTTACATTTAAACTGCTGCTCATGGCCCCCTCCTTTCCCACATACGCTACTCAATTGACCCCTCCTCTTTCACATATAGACTGGTGCTTGTGTCGTTCTCTCCCACATAAAGACTGCAGCTCATGACCCTTCTCTGTCACATATAGACTGCTGCTCAACGCTCCCTCCTCTGTCACATATATACTGCTGCTCATGGTTCTCTCCTCTGTCACATACAGACTGCTATTCATGTTCCCCTCCTCTTTTACATATAAACTACTTCTTATGGTTCCCTCCTCTCAAGCCTATAGACTGCTGCTCATTTCCCACTCCTATATCACATATAGTCTGTTACTTATGGCTCCCTCCTCTGTTACAGAGTTCTCAAAAATCCTCTCCTCTGTTAAATACAAACTGCTGCTCATGGCACCCTCCTCTGTCACATATAGACTGCTTCTCATGGCACCCTCCTCTGTCACATATAGACTGCTGCTCATGGCACCCTCCTCTGTCACATATAGATTGCTGCTTATGGTTCTCTCCTTTGTTTTATATAGACTGCTGCTCATGGCCCCCACCTCTGTCACATATAGAATGCTGCTCATGGCACCCTCCTCTGTCACATATAGATTGCTGCTTATGGTTGTCTCCTCTGTTACAGATAGACTGATACTCATGTCTTCCTCCTCTTTTACATACAATTTGCTGCTCATGACCCCCTCCTGTCCCACATATAGATTACTGATCATTGCCCCCTCCTTTATCACATATAGACTGCTACTCCTGTCCCCCACCTCTTTTACATATAGACTGCTGCTCAATGCCCCTTCCTCGGTCACAGACTGCTGCTCAATGCCCCTTCCTCGGTCACAGACTGCTGCTCAATGCCCCTTCCTCTGTCACAAATAGACTGTTGTTCAATGCCCCTTCCTCTGTCACAAATAGACTGCTGCTCATTTCCCACTCCTATATCACATATAGTCCACCCCCCCCCCAACCCCCCCTCCCCCCCCTTTACTTATGGCACCCTCCTCTGTTACAGAGTTCTCAAAAATCCTCTCCTCTGTTAAATACAAACTGCTGCTCATGGCACCCTCCTCTGTCACATATAGACTGCTGCTCATGGCACCCTCCTCTGTCACATATAGACTGCTGCTCATGGCACCCTCCTCTGTCACATATAGACTGCTACTCATGCTCCCTTTTCTTTTACATTTAAACTGCTGTTCATGGTCTCCTCCTTTTCCACATATGCTGCTCAATGTCCCCTCCTCCATCACAAGTAGACTGCTGTTCATGGTTTTCTGCTGCTTACTGACCCCTCATCTTTCTCATTTAGACTGGTAATCATGGTCTCCTCCTTTCCCACATATGCTGCTCAATGTCCCCTCCTCCATCACAAATAGATTGCTGCTTATCTTAACTGACCCCTCCCCTCTTCATGTTCAGACTGGTGATCATGGCGTTCTCCTCTCCCACTTATAGACTGCTGCTCAATGACCCCTCATCTGTCATATATAGAATGCTGCTCATGGTTTTCTCCTCTGTCCCACTACAACTAACTACATTTCCCTGCCTCCTTCACATATAAACTGCTGCTCATGGCCTCCTCCTCTCCCACATGCATGAACTTCTGCTTGATTGCTCCATCCTCTATCACATATAGTCTGCTACTCATGGCTCTCAACTCTATCACATATAGAGTGTTGCTCATCATGAACCCTCTCCTCTGTCACATAAAACTCTGCCATGGCCCCCTTTTTTTTTTTCCTCAAAGTGTTTCCCCAAATCCCCCCCCTCCTCTGTCACAAATAGACTGCTGCTTGATGACCCTTCCTTTGTCTCATATAGACTGGTGCTTGTTGCCCCCTCCTCTTTTACATATAAACTCCTGCTCATGGCACCCTCTTCTCCCACATATAGACTGCTTAATGCCCCATCCTCTGTCACATATAGTCTGCTACTCATGCTCCTCTCCTCTTCTACATATAAACTGCTGCTTATGGCCCCCTCTTCTCCCACATAGAAATTATTACATGGGTGATAAGCGGTGACTGTATTACACAAGTAATAAGCGCAAGTGACAATATAGAATCCCGCTGCTTGCTATAGAACAAGCGATTACAGGAGTCCGGAGAAGGAGCGGTGACAGGATCGGGGAAGGGGGGAGCGGTGACGGGCCGGGGAAGGAGGGTGGAAGGAGTCCCGGGGAAGGCGGTACGGACCCGGGAAGGAGCGGTACAGGACCCGGAGAAGGAGCGGTACGATCCGGAAAGGAGCTTTTTAAAGGGACCCGGAGAAGGGGGGGTTACAGGATCCGGAAAGGAGGGGTACAGATCGGGAAGGACGGTAAAAAGTCCGGGGGAAGGAGCGGTACAGAGTCCGGGGAAGGGGCCGGGAAAAGGCCCGGAAAAGGGGGTGACAAGAGTCCGGGGGGGGCGGGTGAAAAGAGTCCGGGAGAAGGGCGGTAAAAAGATCCGGGAAAAGACGGTGAAAAGGAGTCCGGGAAGGAGGGTGACAAGAGTCCGGGGAAGGAGCGGTGACAAGAGTCCGGGGAAGGAGCGGTTACAGGAGTCCGGGGAGGAGGGTGACAGGAGTCCCGTGAAGGAGCGGTGACAGGAGTGGGGGAAAGGGAGCGGTGACGGGAGTCGGGAGGGGAAAGCGGTGACAGGAGCCCGGGGAAGGAGCGGTGACAGGGGCCCGGGGAAGGAGCGGTGACAGGACTCCGGAGAAGGAGCGGTGACAGGACTCCGGAGAGGGAGCGGTGACAGGAGTCCGGAGAAGGAGCGGTGACAGGAGTCCGGAGAAGGAGCGGTGACGGGAGTCCGGAGAGGAGCGGTGACAGGAGTCTGGTGAAGGAGCGGTGACAGGAGTCCGGGGGATGATGTTTGGTGACAGGAGTCCGGGGAAGGAGCGGTGACAGGAGTCCGGGGAAGGAGCGGTGACAGGAGTTCGGGGAAGGAGCGGTGACAGGAGTCCAGGGAAGGAGCGGTGACAGGAGCCCGGAGAAGGAGCGGTGACAGGAGTCCGGAGAAGGAGCGGTGACAGGACTCCGGAGAAGGAGCGGTGACAGGAGCCCAGGGATGGAGCGGTGACAGGAGTCCGGAGAAGGAGCGGTGACAGGAGTCCGGAGAAGGAGCGGTGACAGGAGTCCGGAGAAGGAGCGGTGACAGGAGTCCGGGGAAGGAGCTGTGACAGGATTGCGGTGAGAGGAGCGGTGACAGAAGTCCGCGGGATGATGACTGGTGACAGGAGTCCGGGGTAGGAGCGGTGAAAAGAGTCCGCGGGATGATGATTGGTGACAGGAGTCCGGGGGAGGAGGGGTGACAGGAGTCCGGTGAGAGGAGCGGTGACAGAAGTCCGCGGGATGATGATTGGTGACAGGAGTCCGGGGGAGGAGGGGTGACAGGAGTCCGGTGAGAGGAGCGGTGACAGGAGTCCGGGGAAGGAGCGGTGACAGGAGTCCGGGGAAGGAGCGGTGACAGGAGTCCGGTGAGAGGAGCGGTGACAGGAGTCCGCGGGATGATGATGGTGACAGGAGTCGGAGAAGGAGCCGGTTGTAGGAGTCGGAGAAGGAGAGGTGACAGGAGTCCGGGGAAGGAGCGGTGAAAGGAGTCCGCGGGACGATGATTGGTGACAGGAGTCCGGAGAAGGAGCGGTGACAGGAGTCCGGGGAAGGAGCGGTGACAGGAGTCCGGGGAAGGAGCGGTGACAGGAGTCCGGGAAAGGAGCGGTGACAGGAGTCCGGGGGATGATGATTGGTGACAGGAGCCCGGGGAAGGAGGGGTGACAGGAGTCCGGGAAGGAGCGGTGACAGGTAGTCCTGGGATAGGAGCGTGTGACAGAGCCGGTGGAAGGAGCGGTGACAGGGGCCCGGGAAGGAGCGGTGAACAGGACTCCGGAAAGGAGCGGTGGACGGACTCCGGAGAGGAGCGGTGACAGGAGTCGGAGAAGGAGCGGTGTACGGGAAAATCCGGGGAAGAAGCAGTGACAGGAGTCCGGGTAAGGAGCAGTGACAGGAGTCCGGTGAGAGGAGCGGTGACAGCAGTCCGCGGGATGATGCTTGGTGACAGGAGTCCTGGGAAGGAGCGGTGAAAGGAGTCCGCGGGATGATGATTGGTGACAGGAGTCCGGTGAGAGGAGCGGTGACAGGAGTCCGGGGGAGGAGCGGTGACAGGAGTCCGGGGTAGGCGCGGTGACAGGAGTCCGGGGGAGGAGCGGTGACGGGAGTCCGGAGGAGGAGCGGTGACAGGAGCCCGGGGACGGAGCGGTGACAGGAGTCCGGGGAAGGAGCGGTGACAGGAGTCCGGGGAAGGAGCGATGACAGGAGTCCGGGGAAGGAGCGGTGACAGGAGTCCGGGTAAGGAGAGGTGACAGGAGTCCGGGGAAGGAAGGGGACAGGAGTCCGGGGTGAAGGAGGGGACAGGCGAGGGTGGACAGGAGTCGGGGAAGGAGCGTGACGGAAGGAGTCCGGGGAAGGAGCGGTGACAGGAGTCCGGGAAGGAGCGGTGACAGGAGTCCGGAGAAAGAGCGGTGACAGGAGTCCGGGGAAGGAGCGGTGACAGGAGTCCGGGGAAGGAGCGGTGACAGGAGTCCGGGGAGAGGAGCGGTGACAGGAGTCCGGGGAAGGAGCGGTGACAGAGAGTCGAGGAAGGAGCGGGGTGACAGGAAGTCGGAAGGAGGAGGGAGCGGGGTTGACAGGAGTCCGGGGAAGGAGCGGTGACAGGAGTCCGGAGAAGGAGCGGTGACAGGAGTCCGGAGAAGGAGCGGTGACAGGAGTCCGGGGAAGGAGCGGTGACAGGAGTCCGGGGAAGGAGCGGTGACAGGAGTCCGGAGAAGGAGCGGTGACAGGAGTCCGGTGAGAGGAGCAGTGACAGGAATCCGGGGAAGGAGCTGTGACAGGGGGGGGGGGGCGGATGATGATTTGTGACAGGAGTCCGGGGGATGATGATTGGTGACAGGAGCCCGGGGGATGATGATTGGTGACAGGAGCCTGGGTGACAGGAGTCCGGGGGATGATGATTGGTGACAGGAGTCCGGGGGGATGCTGATTGGTGACAGGAGCCCGGGGGTGACGAGCCCCGGGGGATAGAGGTGACGGGTGGGGGGAGAGGGGGTGACAGGGTCCGGGAGAGAGGTGACAGGAGCCCGGGGGGGATGATGATTGGTGACGGACCGGGGAGGGGGGGAAGATTGGTGAAGGGGGGCCGGGTGGAAGGCCCCGGGGGATGATGATTGGTGACAGGGTCCGGGGGGATGAAGGTGGAAGGACCCGGTGACAGGGTCCGGGGAGGAGTTGGTGACAGGAGCCGGGGGGTGACAGGA
>JAODAL010042570.1:0-34674 GCA_025379985.1 Phyllomedusa bahiana | reverse complement strand
CATGAAGAAAATTGGATTACATACCCTTGCCATTCAAAAATTTTTTGGTTGGTAAGTACCCCGGCCAGTCGGGAAATTTGGGCAGTGTACTGACCCCCCCCATCAGGAGATTTGGCATGTAAGTGACCCTGCCGTGCCGGGTTTTGGGTCAGGTAATGACCCCCCATGTAGGAGATTTTGGCAGTGATGGGACCCGGCGGTCCAGGAGATTGTGGGGGTTTGTGCCCCCCCGGCCAGGGCAGGAGAGTTGGAAAAAGGACCCCGGGTGCGGGATTGGTGAAAGGAACTGCCCCCTGTCAGGGATGGTGCAGGACGGACCCCGCCAGGTGGAAATTTGTGTGCAGGTACAGTGCCCCCCGGCCATTCAGGAATTGGGGCAGGTACATGACCCCGGCCTGCAGGAGATTGGGCAGTGATGTGACCCTGGCCAGTGTAGGAGATTGGGCATGTAAGTGCCCCGGCCTGTCGGAGATTGTGTGCAGTGTAAGTGACCCCCCCGGTCGGAATTGGTGCAGTGACATGCCCCCGGCCGGTCGGAGATTTTTCCCAGGGGCAGGGGACAGGGTCAGGAGATTGTTGCGTGTCAGTGACCCCACCGCACGGGAGATTGGGGCCGGAAAAAGGGAAAAGCCCATCAGGAATTGTTGGCAGGACATGCCCCCCGCCAGTGGGGAGATTTGTGCAGTGAAAAGGGCCCCCCGGCCAGTGTCGGAGATTGTGTGCAGGACAGTGCCCCCCAGCCGGGTTCAGGAATTTGTGTGCGGGTTACAGGGCCCCCAGCCGGGTTCGAGATTTTTGGCAGTACATGACCCCACCCCAGTCAGGAGTTGTGTCAGTGTCATAAATTTTGGAAAGTAAAAGAGTTGTGTGCAGTGTACATGACCCAGCCATGTAGGAGTTTGTGTCAGTGACTGACCCGGCCCAGGTCGGGAGATTGTGGCGTGTCATGACCCCGCCAGGTCGGGAGTTTGGGATGACAGTGACCCCGTCCAGCTCAGGAGATTGTGTGCAGGTCGTGACCCCCCCCAGCGTCAGGAGATTGTGTGCAGTGTACAGTGACCCCAGCCAGTGTCAGGAGATTGTGTGCAGTGTACAGTGACCCCAGCCAGCATCAGGAGATTGTGTGCAGTGTACAGTGACCCCGGCCAGTGTCAGGAGATTGTGTGCAGTGTACAGTGACCCCGGCCAGTGTCAGGAGATTGTGTGCAGTGTACAGTGACCCCGGCCAGTGTCAGGAGATTGTGTGCAGTGTACAGTGACCCCGGCCAGTGTCAGGAGATTGTGTGCAGTGTACAGTGACCCCGGCCAGTGTCAGGAGATTGTGTGCAGTGTACAGTGACCCCGGCCAGTGTCAGGAGATTGTGTGCAGTGTACAGTGACCCTGGCCAGCATCAGGAGATTGTGTGCAGTGTACAGTGACCCCAGCCAGCATCAGGAGATTGTGTGCAGTGTACAGTGACCCCGGCCAGTGTCAGGAGATTGTGTGCAGTGTACAGTGACCCCGGCCAGTGTCAGGAGATTGTGTGCAGTGTACAGTGTCCCTGACCAGCGTCAGTGGATTGTGTGCAGTGTACAGTGACCCCAGCCAGTGTCAGGAGATTGTGTGCAGTGTACAGGGACATGAATTCAGGCAGCATCAGGATATAACAGGAGGATTCTGGAGAAGCCGGGCCAGTGGGAAGCATGGAGGTGTTGTAGATGTTATCCCTGCTCCATATACTTCTAAACTGAGGGGTATCTTAAAGCTCCTGGGCCGTAATGCAAAAATTAAGTAATCACCACTATCACTATCATCATCATCACAACCATCTTCATTAGCACCACTATCATCACGATAATTATCATCATCATTATAATCATCATCATTAGCACCACCATCATCATAACCATCATCATCACCATAATCATCATCATCACAACCATCATTATCGCCATAATCATCATAATCGCCATGATCATAACCATCATCATAATCACCATAATCATCATCACCATAATTACCATCATCACCCTAATCATCATCATTAGCACCACCATCATCATAACCATTATCATCACCATAATCATCATCGCCATGATCATAACCATCATTATCATCATTACCATAATCACCATCATCATCATTACCACCATTATCTCCATTATAATCATCATCATCACCATTACTATCAGCACCATTATTATCACCACCATCATCATCGTCTCCATTATCATCATCACCATCATCACCACAGTCATCATTTCCATTATCACCATCATCATAGCTATCATCATCATGTGCAATATGACATCATCATCATCCCCATCATCACTATTACTGTCACGCCCACACTCACCAGCACGTGACGTGGGGGCCACTGGAATGGAGTTGATTTATTTCCACTCAGTTCCCTTTGCACTCACCTCTCAGGTGGCAAATCGAGCATAAATCACACACCAAGATAGTTCCAGCCCCCAAAAATATCCACTGCCAATACCTTCCTCAGTAATCCAAAGAAAAGGAAATCAGAGGGGAGGACTCTGATCCCAAAATGTACTTAAAAAAACACTTAAAAACGCTTATCTGGGTTACCTCACTGCCCCTCCAGCAGCTACAGGGTTAAAAACACCTCTTCCCAAAGTTTTGGATCATTACAGCCAACAAGAACAAAAATATTCATTTTTAATATTTAATTACTAAACGATTTACAGTGCTTACATAGAAAAAATACAATAACAATGAATGTGACCATATGTAGCAAACCCGTTATAAAATAAAAAGGGAGAAAAATTAGAAAGTCTTTCTCTTACCATTTTTGGCTTTAAACCCGAGGGGACGGAAGAAGAGCAGAGGGGAAAACACAGCTCAATCCAGAATTAAAAACCCCAAAACTGTGTACAAAGAACTGCCCTTGGACCCCGGTTCTTTAGGAAAAACCACCTTTCAATTTTCCCCCAACCCCCCCCATCAGCTAATTAGAAAAATTATGCGCACTTTACTGGTTGGAATTTAACGAGGTGGGGGCCCCCTTGATGTTTAATGAGGACTTTTTGCTCACTGTCTCCACTAGAGGGCATTAAGCTGTGCCTCCGGTGGGGGGACAGATAAATAAATCGAAATTTTTTTGTGGCTTTTTTTACAATAGGGGGTGGGGGCATGCTCAGCTTGGTTGATGGATTCTGACTTCTATCAAGTATTAATGAAGTTGAAAAACAAAAAATTTGGGGGCCAAAAAACAAAAATAAATATGCTGCTTCGCAGAGACAGCCATGGGCTATAAAAACAAGTGGGGTAATATAATTTTCTAAAGGACTAGTGTGATGTTTCCTGGACACAGGCTGCAAATTCCATTCCCAAAGAGGGGGTGAAGGTCTGCAAGCTGCAGAGATGCAGAAATCGTATCCTGCAATTGATGGCTGAATAACAATAAGAATACATAAACTACTACAATTCTTATGATAGCTACAAACAGATCTTTGATAATATCTTTAGACCCCGCCCATTGTCCCCCAAAAATTGTCCTCACCATTGGGATGGGCGAATCGATTCTACAAGTGGAATTCGTTTTGAAATTTAGGAAAATTGGTTCAACGAAGGAAGTTTGGGGTACTTCGGGTGAAAGAAGTGTGCTTTTGATTGAAAAAAAAGGCTGGAGCAAAAAGGCGCTACATGGGGGCAAAGCACTCTGGGAGGAAAAAGGCATAGCCCCCATGACTGTGCAGAGTGAAGCCCCAAACAAGACCGGGGGAAAATTTTGTGACGTCACCGCACTTTTAATCCCCCGGGGCCCGCCCGGGAGCTCAACGCTTCACTTACGATAGGAAAATGCTGCCCGGTGTGTTACTGAAAAAACTGAATTTTTTAAAAAGCGATTTTTTGGGGGGTGTCCAGCTTGTTCAGAGACTGTTTTTTAATGTTTATTTTGATTTTTTTTTGGGGATTGGATCTGAAAAACCAGTGTGGGTTCCCCTGCAGCTGCATATACATTCAATTCCAAGTGGGGGGGGTCTAAAACCATTCCTGTTGTATTCATTTAAAAAACACGGTTTTTTTTAAATACAAATCCCCCCTTCATTTTGGCTGCTCAATTTTCTATTTTCGCAATTTACATCCAGGGTTTTTAAATTTAAAGGTTGTTTTTGCTCGTGTGGACCCCCCAAAAAACCGTCATTTTTTAAGCCAAAAAATATAAATTTTTTTTTGTAGCCTAATTCACAAGCGAAAAGGTTAAATTACAATTTTATCTTTGTTGTGTGGTAAAAAACCCGCAATTGTAACACGCAAAAACTACTAGTTTGTGGTTGCTCAATTGTTTGGCGAAATTTACTCCAGGGGTTAAAATTAAGCTTGTTCTGGTTTTAATCGTAACAGAAACTTTGTTTTTCACCGCACAAAGAAAGAAAAATTCTGGTTAAGCATAAAGTTCCGGCAATTATTCCGAAGGTTAATTTAAGCCTGTTTGGGGTGGCTTTTTAATAATTCAGTAAAATAACACAGAGTTTTTATTTTAAAACGGATAAAAAAATACATTACAAAATCCCATATTTTTCCCCCCCCCTGCCCATTTTGTTTGTAGCGCAAACAATTTTAATATCCAAGGTTTTTTTACCCAAGCCCCTTTTTACTGGGTTTCCCCAATTGGAGTCCCCCCCAAAATACAAGGGTGTGGTATTTATCATATACAGAGATCCTTTCCCATCAAACAGTTGTCCTGTAACATTTAGAACAAACATAAAAAATGGTTCCCCCAGAAACAAAAGAGGGTGGCAGGCACCTGCCCCCCCACCTGCCCCGAGTGGCCAGAAGGCCAACAAAATATTCCCTGGGAAGCAGGCCCCCCAGGTCCCCCACCAACAGCACGAAGCAAGGGGGACACCCATATCGCCAGCAGGGGTGGTCACCAACTTGGGTGAAAGGCCCACCAACTGCTGCCCCGCCACCCGCTGTCACCCCCTCCCCCCCTAGAGCCCGGGCCCCCCCCCCGTGTGTTGTTCCCTTCCAGCAACCCAAATGGTTTTCCTTGATTGGATTTGACCCCTAGGTGTTCAAACCTTCTTCCCCTTCCCAGATGACCATCCCCCTGACCCAAACCCCCCCAGTCCCAAGGAGTCCCGGTGGGGAAACCCTCAAGAACACAACCCCCTTATTGGCCATGATAAAAAACCCCCCCCCGGGGAAGCGGGTCAGAGGGCGCCCCTCCCCACCACCTGGTTCCCTCCCCCCCCTCCCAGCCCGCCCCCGCCCTCTTGTTCCCCATCCCCGGTCCCCCCCTTCCAGCCAGAGGAAAATTTTTTACTATGTGGGTCCCCCCACCTGGGGACCTCAGCGCCCAGACTAATATAGGAGAGGATGAAAAACAATTTGGAAGAGGGCAGTCCCAGCTAGTACTTGGGCAGCAAAGAAATGGGGCGCCCAATACCCCCTTGCTTTCCTTTTTGCCTGTTAGGGCGGCCAAAAGTAATAGAATTGGGAGGACAAGTTGGGGCAAAAATGGGAGGGTCCCCCAATTGTTGGTGAGAGGTCCAGCCCCCTCGGCATAAACCCTAAGGACCGTTGGGAAATTGAGGGACCAGTAAGTGGACGGATGAAACCACCAAAATTAGATGAATGAAAATGGCCCGACCGCAACCTTTGGGAGCCCGTGGAGGCAAGGGCCCTTCCATCCTTTGGTTGCGGGAGAAAAAACAGGCCCGTCAGCTTGCGCGGTTCCAGGCAAGGCAATGCGCTAAGCCCAGGCAAGTGGGGGAGTCCCCCCCCCCCCCCCGTGGGGTGGGGCGTCCGTGAAAAAGGTTCCCCCGCCAGGGATAAGCCAGCCACTGTGAGTGTCCGGGAAAAGCCAAGCGGCCCCACGGGGTGGATAAAAAACCCGCCCTTCCCGCGGGGTACCAACCAAGTTAGCCCGAGCCCACAAGGGGGCCCACTCAAGGGCCGAGGCAAGCGGGGCGGCAGTAAGTCCCCCCACTTCAGGTGGGCGGAGCCGTTTGGGCGGTAAAAAATCGCTATTCGGTTCGGGCGGTCCTCGGGCTCGGGCGGTGGGGGCAGTTCTTTGCCCTAAGACACCGAGGAGCCCCCGAAATAGGGGGGTAATAAAAGGGTTAGAATCCTGTGGGGCCCAGAAAGTGAAGCGTGGGCCCCAGGGATATGGCTAAAAACGTTGGCCAACCACGGCCCCCTGCGTCCCCCAACACCATGCCCAAGCGTCCCCCCCCCCCCACCAATCTCGGTGGTGGGGCCTGGGGAAAGAAACGTGGCTCAAATGATGGTGGGTTGGTCCCCCCCCCCCATCCTGTACCCCCGCCTGCAGCCAACAGACAGCAAGCCAAAGCCCAAGTGGGGGGGCCCAGTTGCCAACGCATGCCCATTTTTTTGCCCAAGCCAGTTAAAAAAAAAGGTCTTCCTCCACCCCAACACTCCCTCTCCCCCCCCCTGGCAAAGGGGAAGCCCTGATTTTTCCTCCCTTTGGACAATCCCGAATCCCCCTCCCCGCCCGTTCCCCAGATGCCTCCCCTGCCTTTCCCACCTCCCGCTACCCTTCATATGTGGCCCGCCCAGCCAAAGTACGTTCAGCGAGTCGATTTTGAAAAGAGACAACAGTAAATGCGTCCAACCCATCCGAAGGTGCAAAAGCAGCTTGACCCGTGCTTCCCCCCTGTCCCATGTTTGTTGGAGCTTGCCCAGTCCCCCCCCTCCTCCCCCTTTCCCAAATGGGGGTGGGACTCAGGCACCATTTCCCCCCACAGAAAAGAGCTTAATGGGCAGTGTGCCCAAGCCCAAGATGGGAGAAAGTTTGTTGCCCCAAGCCCGTTAATGTTTCTTTTCCCCAAACGGGCAGTACCCAGCACCCTTTCAGAAAAAAGTAGTAAGAAAACAACAAGAAGTGGGGTCAGTTTTCCCCACCCCCTTTGAGCCTTATTCGTTTGTTTCCCAAGGTGCACGGCCAAGGCGCGGAAAAGACGTCCCTGGAGCTGTAACTTATTAACGTCAGGGCCCCCAGTACAAATGTCCACCCCCTTTACGGGCCCCACTGGGGTGGGGAATGTGCTTTCCCTGCCCCCCCCCCCCAGGCATAACACCAAACCCAAAACCCCTTTGGACCCAGGAGAACCCCCCGCCCGTTTTTGTTTTCCCCCCCCCCCCCCTCCTCCCACGTTGTCCAAAATCCCCTGTGGGGCGTCCTTGCCGCCCAATGTCCCCTCCCTCCTCCCCCTCCACCCCACCACCACCATTTCAATAAAAGCCTCCACCAAGTACTGCTTTCCATCATACCAACAATGGTTAGGGCCCCACCAAAGCCAGTGGGTCCCCACGCAAGTTTTTCTAAACCACCCTGGCCTTGGTCCCCCTCCGGTGGAACGAAAGTCCCACAACAGGGGAGGGAAACCTGCCTTCCGCCGTCATGCCCCCAGCAAGAACAAATCGATTTGTTGTGGGGGGGGGGGGCCTTTTTTCCCTCTCCCTTTTTCTCCGCGCCCAACTGCAAAATATCGGAACCATGGTGACGGAACAATGGGAAGGAACATAGTTTGTCCCCCGTTGGCTGCACCCGAGGGAGGGGTGGGTCCCCCCCCATGCCCCCCTGCACAAATGGCGCCCCCAACGTGTTTTCCAATCTGGTTGTGAAAAGGTTTCCTGAAAGTCTTCACCCGATCTTCCCAGAAAACATTCCCACTGAAAAATGGCCCCATAAAGGTGCATGCCAACTTTATTCCCAATTCGTTAACAAAGCCCAAGGAAAACACCCCTCCCTCCGAGTTGACAAAAGCAAGCCCAGAAAGAAAAACGGTCCCCTCCCCCCAACCACCACCTTCGATATGGTGATGTTTCCACCCGTTGGGGATTCCAGCCTGCCTACCAATGTTGGGGACCGACTTGTAATGAACAGAAAGGGAAAGGGCGCCCCATTAAAAAAAACGAATTTTTTTGTGATCCCAGGGGTCCAGCCAGGGCCGGACAGAATAACTTCCCCCCTGTGTAAACATTTTTGGATGTCAAGCCCCAGTTTGGGCAAGCCCTCATGCTGAACAAACCCACCTGCCCCGTTTTTTTGGTTGGAGGCCCAGTCCCGAGGAAGCGAACGTTTATTCGTCCCCCCCAGTCCCGCCAGGACTTAACGGGATGGAAATAAACGTCCATTCCCCACTTGGCCCCCTTAATGTTCCCCCCCCCCCGGAACAGATGCTTTTGAAAAAATCCCGGTCCTGGGCCAGGGGAACAGGGGAGACCCATTGGGCACACATCCCTCCGTGGGCCCCACAAAGGGTTGAAAGTCCTGGTGGGGGACTGAAAGTGGAGAGGAAGGAGGGAGAGGAGGAAAAGGGGACGTAAATTGGGAGCCAAGAAGCATTTGTGGGTCCCCTGGTGTGAAAATGAGTTGGGGGGATTTGTCTTACCCAGGTGGAACAAGAAGAAAGGGGAGGAAGCCAAGAGCACTGGAGGGAGGGGATGGAGGATGGAAAGCAAGACACGAGGCAGATGACCCCCCAAGCCACCGTGGGGACAAGTATACAGTTGGGAAAATGGAGGGCCCCAGGGGACAGCCCCCCCTGTCCGGGAGTCCCAAAATTTGTGGCAAAAGAATGGGCCCCCCCCCGCCCAGCCATGCCCTGTCTTTTGCCTGGCTAAGTTGACAGCCCAAATAGTCCCAAGCCAAACATCCGGCAGAGGGGGGATGACTTTATCTGGGCTATCCTCCACCCCCCTATTGGAAACCCCCCCCCCTCGCTACAAAACAAATAAAACCGGTCCCGCCCAAAAAATGGGAGCCTTTTTTTTTTTATTGTCTTTTTTTCTTTGTTTTTTTCCTCCCAGCTATTAGACCGGGAGGGAGACCAAAAACTCAAAATAAACCCTAATTGGGAGATCGCCCCTCCCCCCCGTAATCCCCAATTGGACCCCCGCTGTCCTAATGGGTGCGGCAATCGTCCCCCCCCCCTCTTCCCGCTCCTCCCTTGAAAGACAGTTTCTCCCCCTGATTTCCCGGGGGGGGTTTCCCCTCAGCGCCTCAACCGTAACTTACCGTAACTTTACTAACACTGCCCCCCCCGACTGTGCCCCCGCGGCTGCTTGGGGGAAGGGTTGGGGGGGGGGGGGGGGGGTAGGGAGTTAAGTACCACTTCCATCAAGCCCAGAGTAAACCCTTAAAAGTCCCCCTGGAAGTCCCCACCCAAACCCCTGATGAACAGCCTTCCGTCAACCCGCCCTAGTTGATGAGGGGCAGTCCCCCCCGCCAGGCAAAAAAGGTGCAAAAAGCCAAAAGGAACCCTGGGAGCAGTTCACCCCCCTGAAATCCAAACAGGTGGTGGGGCCCTACTTTTTGGACAAGCCACCCTGCCAACCCCACACACCCCCCCAGTTTAGAAAAAGATCCCTCCTTCCGGCTGGGCCTAGACTGGTGCCAGGCCAGCCCAAACTGGATGTGGGTGGCCCGCCGCCAACCTTGCCCAGTTTTTGGGCCAGTGGAGAATCTGTCCCCTGGCCCGCCCCCCCCGGGCCCAGTAAGTGGGTGGCATCTTCCCAAAAAGCGGGTATTGTTTTTCCAGTTTGGCCCGGCGGGGGGGGGCCCAGTCACGTTTTTTAACCCCAAGGAGAACCCCCGCTTTGTTCCCCCACGGGAAAAATGTGGAACGACTGCCTTTTGGTCCCAAGATGAATCAAGGGCCGTTTGATATCGGCCCAAAGGAATTTTTTCCTACAACACCCCAAATCGGCCTTAGGCGTCAGACCCTATAACAATCCAGCCATGACCCCCGCCCTCATCCCAAAAAACCGGTTGAGAAAAATGGTTCCCCCCCTGGGGGTTTTTTCCAAACTACCCTGCAACCTCAGCCCCGCACTAAAATCCCCTTGATGCTGCCCACCCCCCGCCTGATGTTTCCACACAAATCCCTGCCCTGACAGTTTTTTCTTCCCAATTTCGCCCACCAACCCATCTTTTGACCAGGGACTGGTATTTGCCACCCCACCCCCAACACCTCCCCCCTTTGTCATTGGTTGGCCCAACCTGTTCCCCCTGAATACCTCACCCCATGCCCCTGGCCCTGCATATGTGGGGCCTGCTGGCTCCGTGGACCACCCCTCCACACTGGTTGTCCCCCCATGTCCCCCACCGTGGGGCCTAAACCTCCCACTCCGGTTCTTTGCCAACCTCCTGAATGTCCCCCCCCCCCCACATTTGGGGCCACTGTCCACCCCCCCGACCTTCAATGGCCTTGCTGGTTTGTGGGCTGCCCCCTGGCCCCCGGGAGAACCTCCAACAACTGTGGGGGGTCACCCATTGGTTGGCCCCCCATGTCCCCCCCTGACCTCATTGCCCTTGGCTCCTGGGTGGGCTGCCCCTGCCGTGGGGAAAACCTTTTCCCCACCGCAAAACTGGTGGGTTCAATGTCCCCCGCCCCCCCACCTCTAGGGTGGGCCCTACCTTTCCTCCCTGTTATTTTTTTTTTTTTTGGTTTTTTGTTTTTTTTTTTTTTTTTTGCCCACCCCTCCCCCCAGAATGTCCCCAAAAATTGTTGCCCCACCTGGGTTCCCCCCTGACCCTCCCCAATTGCTGGCCTGGTTTTGTGGGCCTGGGCTGCCCTGACCTAAACAACACTGTGTCCATTGTGCCACTGCCCCCACCCCCGACCTATAACCTCCCCATGCTGGCCTGCTGGTGGCTGCTGCCGGGACCTACAAAAACACTGTTTTGTTCATTTGGTGCCACTGTCCCTGACTACCCCTGGACCTCCATGCTCTTTGGCCTTGTTGGCCCTGCTGCCTGGCGGGCCCCTCCGTGGGACCTCCCAACATTGTGGTCCATTGTGGCCCACAGGGTCCTGACCATACCCAGCTGCTGCCTGGTGGGGGCCTGCTGCCCGTTGGACCCTCCCACATAGTTGTCCATTGTGCCACCTTGGTCCCCTGACCTCATGGCCTTTGCCGCTGCTTGCTGGGGGCCCGTGGAAAAACCCTCCCACACATACTGTTTGACCCCCCCACCCCCATTGGTGGGGCCCACTGGTCCTGACCCACATGGGCCCTGCTTGCCCCTGTGGGCCCTTTGCTTGCCCCCGTGGACCCTACACCACTGTTGTCCCAGTTGTTGGGTCCCACACGCTTGTGCCCATTCTTTCTACCTCCCTGGTTTTTTTTTTTGCTTTTTTTTTGTTTTATTGTTTTGTTTGCCACCTCCCACACTGTGTCCCCCCCATTTTGGTGCCCATCTGTCTCTGAACCTACAGCTGCTTTGCCCTTGTGGGCGCTGCCCGTGACCTCCACAAATTTTGTGGTTCCCCCCCCCACATTGTGCCCACTGTCCTGACCTTCATGGGCCCTTGTGCTTGGCTGGCACCCGGCCCGTGGACCTACCCAACACTGGTGGTCATTGTCTCCCCCCCCCCACTCTGTGGCCCTACTCCGTTTTTTTTTGTTTTTTGTTTTCGTTTTTTGCCAACCCGGCCAGAATGTCAATTGGTGGGCACTGTTTCCCCCCCCCACTGGACCCCCCCCCTCCAAGGGCCTGCCTGCTGTTGGGGCGGCTGGCTATTGCCGTGAACCCCTTAACAACACTGTTGGGTCCCCCATTGATTGGCCCACCTGTCAACCTGAACCTCATGGGCCTGCCTTGCTGTGAACTTGCTGCCCGTGGACCTACCACAACTTGTGGGTTCATTTGTTTGCCACTGTCCCCCCCACCCCCCCCTGACACTCATGCTGCTGGCTTTGTGGCCTGCCGTGAACGCTACACCACTGGTTGGGGGTCATTTGGGGGGGCACCTGGTCCCCACCCCCCCTGACCCCTCATGCCTGACTGCTGCCTTGTGGCTTGCCTGCCCGTGAACCTTTTCCCCCATCCCACACTGTTTGGCCATGGGTGCCACGTGTTCTGACCTCATGGGCTTGCCTTCGTGGCTTTGCCTGCCCATTTGTCCCCCCCCCCCTTCCACCAAACCTGTGGGGTCCCAATTGTGGCCACCTCTGGTTTGAACCCTATTTTCCTAGTTTTTTTTTTTTGGCCACCCCCTCCCAGAAAAATGGTCATTGGGCCCACTTCTTCCCCTTGACCTCATTCTGGGGTTGGTGTCCCTGGCCGCCGCCCCCCCCCGTTCACAAACCCCGTCTACCCACCCCACTGGGTGTCATTGTCGCCCCCCACTCCTGTGGCCCCTACTCACCCCCCCCCCTGTGTTTTTTTGTTCTTGCCACCTCCCAGAAAAAATGTCTCATTGTGCCAACTGTCCCCTTGACCTCATGCTGCTTTTTTTGTGGCTGGCTGGCCACCCGTGGGAAAAAACCTACCACCAACTGTGTCCATTGTTGGGGCCCCAACGTTCCCTGGACCTCCATGCCCCTTGGCTGCTGTGGCTGCCTTGCCCGGGGGTTACCTCCCAACCACTGTGGGTCCCCATTTTGTTTGCCCACTGTAACCCCCCTGGGGGACCTCCATGCAGCCTCCTGGTGGTGGGCCCGTGCCTGCCGTGACCCTTCCCCCCACACTGGGTGGTACAATTTGTTCCCGCCCACTCTGTGGGCCCTACTCCTCCCCCCCCTGTTTTTTTTTTTTGCCACCCTCCCAGAAATGTCATTTGTGCCACTGTCCCCTTGACCCTCAATGCTGCCTGTCTGGTGGCTGCCTGCCGTTGGACCTACCCAACACCTGTTGGTCCCCTTTGGTTGGCCACTGTCTAATCCTCCATGCTTGCTGCTTGTGGGGCCTATTGCTGCGCCCCCGATGACCCTACCACAACGGTTGTCATTGTGCCACTGGGTCTGACCTCATGCCCTGCTGGCCTTGAGGGCTTGGGCTGCCCCCCGTTGACCCCCTCCACAAATTGGGTGGTCCCCCCCATTGTTGTGGCCCCAACTGGGAGTGTCACCCTACCTCCCATGCTGCCCTTGCTTGGGACCCCCTGCTTGCCCCCGTTTGGGGACCCCCCACAAATTGTGTCCCCCATATGTGCCACTGTCCCCCTGAACCTCATGCTGCTGCTGCCCCCCCCGGGGACCCTCCAACAAACTGTGGTTCCCCCCATTGTGCCCACTCTGAACCCCTCCCCCCATGGCTTGCCTGCTTGGTGGCCTGCCCTGCCCCGCCCCGTGAAACCCTACAACCACTGTTCCCATTGTTCCCCCCCACTCTGGTGGCCTACCGCCTCCCTGTTTTTTGGTTTTTTTTTTCTTGCCACCCTCCACAACTGTGGGGGTCCATGGTCCCACGCTGTTCCCACCCTCCTGGACCCTTCATGCCTGCTTGCTGTGGGCATTTTGCTGCCACCCCCCCCCCGATGACCTCCACAAAACCTAGTGGTGTTCCATTTGGTGGGGGGGCCCAACTTGTACCCTGAACCCTCAAATGCTTGGGCTGCATGGGCCCGCCCCCGTGGGGACCCCCCCCTACCACACCTGGTGGGGTTTCATTGTCCCCAACTTCTGGGGCCCCTACTCTCCCTTGTTTTTTGCCACCTTCCAAAATGTCCAATATGTGGCCACTTTGTCCCTACCTCCCAATGCTGGGGCTGCTGTGTGGCCCTTGCTTTGCCGGATCCCCCTACACACCTTGGTGTCCCCATTGGTGCCCAAACTGTTTCCCCTGACCCTCATGCCCCCCTTTTGCTGCTGGGTGGCTGCCTTGCCCGTTGGATGGGAACCCTACACACTGTGTTTCCCCAAAATGTGGCCCCACTGTTCTCCCCTGACCCCTTATGCCTGCCTGGCTGGTGGCCTGGCCTGCCCGTGACCTAACACCACTGTGTCCCCCCCCAATTTGTGCCCCACTTGTCTGACCCTATGCTGCTGCCCCCCCTCGGTGGCCGCTGCCCCGTGAACCCTTCCAAACAAAAACTGTTGTCCCCCCATTGGTGGCCCACTGGTCTGAACCTCCCATTGGAATGCCCTGCCTTTGGCTGTGGGCCTGGGGGGCCCCTGCCAATGGCCCCCCCCCTCCTCCACAAACCTGGTGGGTCCATGTTGGGTGCCCACTACTGTGACCTATTTTCCCCCTGTTTTTTTTTCTTTTTTTGTTTTTTTTTTTGTTTTTTTTTTTTGTTTTGTTTTTTTTTTTTTGCCCCGACCTCCCCAGAAAATGTACCCATTTGTGGGGGCCCACTCTCCCCCCGACACTCACCGATTCTGCTGTGGCTCCCTTTGGCCCAGCCGTCAACCTCCCCCATACTCCCCCCTCTTTCTGGCTGTCCCCCCCCACTGATGTTGCCCACCTTGCGCTTCCCTCAGCCCTTGTTTTTTTTTCCCGCTGTCCACCCCCCCCCCAGCTGCCTGCCAGGACTTTATTCCAGGCTACATTTTCCCCACCTTTGCAGTTTTTTTTGGTCCATTTTTTTTTTTTTGCCATTCCTTTTAAGTGGGGCCCCCCAGGGAAATTTTTTAGTGAAAAGCGATTTCTAAGAAACGGCCCGCAGTCAATGGGTGCATGTCAATACGTAAAAACCCACACAACAAATTGTATGAAAGAAAACCAAAACCAAGCCCCCTCCCCCCCTCCCTCCCCCCCTGGGCAAATATTTAAGCCATGGCCAACCAACAACGTTTCTAACCCAGCACCCACTGCAGGCCCTCCCTGGGAGCAAAACCCAAAAAAACTGGAAATAGGCCCCTGTTTTTTTTTTAATTGCGATTTCGTCCCCCGAAGTTAATTCGGAAACGAAGTTTTTTTATTTTTTTTTTGCGCCCGAAAAGAAAATTTCCCCCCGGCGAAGTGAACGAAAAAAAACCCGAATTATTTTTCCCGGAAATTTTTGGGCCCCACTCCTACCCCCACCCTAATCCCCATACATCCATCACAAACATCATCCATTACCATCCCACTCCCTCTCCCCCCATAAATTCATCCATCATCATCATCATTTAACCCAATCACTCCAATCACTCCCATGGATCCATCCAAAATCCCCAATTCCATCAATCATTTCCCAAACCCACTCACCCCTTCCCCAATGAAAATCATCAATTATCAAACACATTCCATCATCCATGACAAATCAATCCAATCATCCTAGCACAATCATCCATCCTATTTTACCAACAATCACTCCCCATAAATCATTCCAATCCCATTCAATCATACTTTACCATTCCACGCCCCATAGCCAATTCATCCCCATCATCATCCATTAACCCTAACCAAACTTCGCCGTTTCCCCCATGGGATTCAATCATTTACAACACTATCATCACCAACCAAATGTCCATTTGATCCATCCCCATCAGGGGCCATAAAGCCTAAATACCTTCCCAATGGGCACCCCGTTTGCAAAGCACCCCCTTCAGCTTTTGGAGCCCCCCTTTTCTAACCCTATACCCCAAACGCGTTTATAAGACCCCCCGATAATTTTCTCAAAACGACCGTTTTTCCCCCGAAACGTGGGAACCCGTGGGCGGGGATGTTACTGCAAGTGTAGCGCATGCCCCAAGAAAACAATTTTCCGCCTTTTCTATGTGAAGGGAATTTGTCCCCCCCCCAATAGAAGAAAAAGTCCCCATTTCAAATGGGGCCAAAAAAAGAGAAAAACAAGTTATGGTGTAATAAAAACCAAAGTTTCTGTTTTCCCCCCCCCCCCACTATCCCCCCCCATAATCCTCACCCCCCCCCAAAAGAAAAAAAAAACCACAGAAAAAAAAATTAATGCCAAGGCTGTGGGCTTTATGGTGTTTTTTTTGAGTTTTTTAGGTAATTTGTTTTGTAGTTTAAAAACGCTGAAAACAGTTGTTTTTTTGTAATTTTGAACCGTAATCCCTGTAATTGTACACAAGGCCCCCACATTAATCACCCCCGCCAAAGTCCACCACCTATATAGTGGACGGATACAAAACCCATTGAATTGTCCCACTGAAAACCAAAACCAAGTAAAAACCCATCACCATAACACTATACAAGGAACCAAAAGAATACTCCCCATTATATCCCCCTACCCAAAATAGTGACTAAAACCAACTAGAACCCTCTGGTTTACTGAAAGGCAAACCAGTAAAATCCAGGACCAAAAAAAAATACCCAACCCCAACCGCCCACCAAAAACCAAAACCCCACAATATCCCCACAATAATTAAAACCAATCCTCTGAAATAAAACCACCCGTAACTGTTTTTTTTTTACTGTGTAAATGTTAAACCTTATACTAAGGAAAGAACCAGTATTAACCCTCCCATACAGTGACCCATATAAATGGTAGACACACCCAGTTGTACACAGGCCCCGTTCCCCTGCAAAGACTGCATATTACCCCTTTTCCATACCCATGGACCAATAGTAGTGGGTAGGAGAAACCCCAGTGGGGTGGTTACACAAGGGCATCCGTGCCGGAAGACTGTAGTAAATTTTTATTTTTTTCCCTCCCCCCATACCAGGTGGGCCAGAAAATAAGTGGTAAAGGGGGTACCAGTGGTAAACCACAGGCCGTCTTGCAGACTGAAATATGTAATCTCCATAAACAGTTGGGAACCCATATAGTGGGTAGTTCCACCAGTGTTACATACAGGCTCTGGCAGGACTGAAATATTATTTCCTCCCATTAACAGTGGAAAACCAATAGTGGAGAGAAAACAAACCCAGTGGTACAACAGGCCCTCCCTACATAACCTGTAAATATTACCTCCATACAGTGGACCCAAAAAAATAAGTGGATAAGACCACCAATTGTTAACAACCAGCCCCCCCCCTCCTTGCAACTGTATATTTACCCCTCAAATAAAACCAGTTGGACCCATAATTAAGTGGTTAGAACCCAATGGGGGTACACAGGCCCTTTCCCAACAGACTGGTATATATTTTACCTCCATAACAAGTGAACCAAATAAAGAGTGGATTAGACACCCACCAGTTGTAAAACACAAAACCCCCCCCTTAACCCGCTTCCCACCTTGCAGACTGTTATAAGGAATACCTCCATAACAGTGAACCCATAAAAAATAGAGGGTAAAAAACACCAGTTGGGGACAAACACAGACACCCTTCCTGCAGACCTGGTAATAAATTAACCCGTCCCATAAACAAGGACCCATATAGTGGGAAGAAAAACACCTAAATGTACCACAGGTATTGCCCCACTGAGAAATAATCCAAAAAAAACCTCCCAATACAGGTTTAAACCCATAAATCAAAAGTGGGGGGTAAAGAAACAAGTGTACACAAGAGGTCGCCCCCCTCCTGCCCCCAGAACTGTAGTTAATTAATCTCCCCCCTTATAGTGACCATATAAGTGGAAGGGTACCAAAAATTAAAAAACACAGGCGCTGAAGAAACTGTTAATACTTTTACCTCCATAAAATCAGGTGAACCATAAAAGGTGGTAGACCATAAACCAACCCCAGTGTAACACCAGGCTTTCCTTGCAAGACCGTGTTCTATTACCCTCCCCAAAACAAGTGACCAGTATAGTGGTGTCCCCCCCCCACTCCTCCACCAGTGTTAACAACAAGGCGCTTACAGACTGTATATTACCCCTCCATAAAAATAAGGCGACCCCATATAATGATAAGAACCACACCAAGTGTAAAACCACAGGGCACTCCTGCAAGACTGTAATAATAATTACCTCCATACCAGTGACCTAGTGTGGGGTAGACACCAGTGTACACAGGAACCCCTCCTGCCGGCTAGACCGTATAAATTTACCTCCAGACAGGTAAACCATAATAGTGGGTGAGACAACATCCAGTGGTTACCAGAATTTCCTAATTCTGCAGACTGTGGGGGTAATTACCCTCCATTTAACATTTGAAAACTATTAATTATAGTGGTAAAAGGTAACCAGTGGTTACCAACAGGGTGTCCCCCCCCCCTGCCCCCTGATACGGAATAAGGTTGATTTACAAGTAATTAAGAACAAATGTGGGAAAGGCACAAAAACCCGGAATCCCCAGGTAACAATCTCCGTTGGATGTGGGCAAGTCAAAAGGTAAGGGGCAACAAAGATCCTCCAAATTATGTTAAAAACGTAATTCAAACCTGCAACACGCCAGAAACTTTTTATAATGCCCCAAAACAAATGATTTAAATTTAAATCAATAATCCCCCCACAATAACCCTTGTGGGTATTTAACAAGCCTACCCAGTAATTCCAAAAGGCAAAAAAACCAGGGTACTTGACATAATCCGACTTTGTCGGGTCGGCAAAGACCCTTTATATCAACAAAACCGTCCCACGTAAAGGATGGAAAACCCCAAAATAAAAAATGGGAAATATATTCCAACGAGAAATAGGGCTTTTTCAACCAGGAAATTCAACCCATATTCAACCCGTTGCCCTAGTAGACAGAATCAAACGGGCTTATTTTACCCAAGCATATCAAAACATCAAACCCCTAGGAAACAAAACATGCAATTAACCAATCCGATAATATACAAATATATAACTGACATAACCAAAGACCTACAATCCAAGGGGTGTAACCAACAATATAATACATAAATACCATAACCCAAGCCAGGGTACAATGAACCCCTGGTAAATAACAAAGGGGAAAAAAAAAGGAAAAAAAAAGGGAAAAAAAAAAAAAAAAAACCACAGTAAGAAAAATCCAAAAAAAGAGACCAAAAAAAACAAAACAAGGCAGGCTAGCCATAATGAAAACTATCTTAAATATGGGTAAAGATGCCAGCTTATGAAAAATATATACCCAAAACCCGGCCCCGGTATAATGATTGCCGGAACATGGCCCACAAGTAACATAAAATACAATATATAAACCATTAAAATTTTCCAAAGCCCTGATAAATGCCCCCCTAGATGGAAAAAAAAAAAAAGATTCCTTAACCCACGTGTTTTTTGCATAGAGAGAATATAGCAAGGCCCTAGACCCCATAGAAAGAATAAAGGAGCCCAGGAAATTGAGTTAGATGAGTGGCGGGGGGCTGAAATAAATCCAGCAGCCGCCCCGCCGCCGTAATAAAAACCGGAAAAGTCCCCCCGGTCAGGTGACCGACGTCAATACAAATCCGAAAAAAAAAGTAGATATTCCCCTGGGGGGATATTGTAAGTTTAGAAACTACCCCCCAATCCGCGCAAATGCGCCGCAGTGGGCCCGCCGCCCGCGAACCCCGATTGTTCCGCCTGACAGGTGAAGAGAAATAATTGTATTGAAAAAGGGGGCCCTGGGGATGGTAAACCTGTTAGATCACACGGGGCCCATAAAAAAAAGAACAGAGAACAACAAGAAAAAAGGGATAAAAAAACGGGGCAGCCCCCCAACAAAACGAGAGTAAAAAATAAAGAGAAAGAGTGGAAATACCACACATGTTGGGAGAATAAAACAGGAATAGAAGAAGAACAAAACTACAGGAGATAATGGAATATGTATAAAGAATAAGGGTAGTTTGCCCATATCGATAATAAACCTGGGGGAGAAAATAGGGGCAAGGATGGGGAAAGGTGAAGGGAAAAAAAAAGAAAAAAAAAAAAAAATGAAAAGAAGAAGAAAGGAAAAAGAAAATGGAAAAATAAATAAATAATGTTTTAATAATTAGAGAATAAAGGAAACAGGGGTAGAATAAAAAAGAGAAAGTAAAACATAAGGAAAATAAATGGAGAGAATATAAAGGGGGGACAAGAGTCCCCCCCAAAAACCCGTCCTCAACCCTGACCTGGTATGGCCCATTGTATGACTGTAGCTAGTTGAAAAAAGACCCAAAAAAAGAAACATTTTTAGGAAACAAGGGTAAAACAGAATACCCTGAAAGTTACAATGGAAAAGGGGAAAATCCGAATCCCCCGGTTTAGGTCCCATGTTGACTAAACAGGGCAATGTGGATTTTCCCACTTTTCATGTAACTAATTCCCAGTAAGCCCCCCATGCCTGGCCATTACATAATTAAGGAATTAGGAATTTCATAAATGCCTGCCCTGCCGTTGTTTTGGTTTTTTTTTTTTTTTTTTTTTCTTTGTCTTTTTTTTTTTTTTTTTGTCCTTGTTTTTTTTTTTTTTTTTTTTTTTTTGTGTTGTCCCTTGTTTTTTTTTTTTTTCCCCTTTTTTTTTCCCCTTTTTTTTTTTTTTTCCTTTTTGTATTTCAGCCCTTTGACCCCTGCTTGGTTTATGTATAATATGTAATAAATTGTGTAAACACCCTTTGGGATAAAATTGTGGGTCCCTTGATATTACAGTATTTTTTGTAAAATATTGATTGGTTTATTTAGCAATAGTTTTTTGTCCTAGGGGTTGAATGTTATTGTGATTGCCCTTTTGTAAATAGCATAAAAACGTTTTTGGGTGTTGTTTCTTGGGTCCCCCCCCCTATAGCCAACGCTTGGATAATAGTTTTTTGATTCCCCTGTTAAGCTCCCATTAATCTCCCTCGTGGAATAATTATGTCATTTTTTTATTTGTTTTTCTACATCCCCTTTAGTGGAAAACTGTTGAAAAATAAAGGGGTCCCCTTTTTTTGTTGGCCGACCGAAAACCGTCCCCTCGATAAATGGTGGGTCCCAAGTCACCTCTGTTTTTTTTGCCCCTTGAAATTACTTGGTAAGGCCTGGTAAAAATAATACCACAAAGGTTTATGATATATGATTTAAATTAATCAATTTTTTGCCATTATAAAAATGGTTGATTCCTCTTCTTCCCCTTCCTTTCTTCTTCCTTCCCCTTTCTGCGTGGCATTCCAATTACTATTCTACATAAGTGGATTCTACAGAGGTGTTACGGTTTAAGGGAACCTCACAGGATGAACGGTCCTTTTTTTTTTCTTTTTTCCTGTGAGTTCGTTGCTCTCTTTTCTTCCCCGCTTTTCTTGCTTTTATCTTGGTTCCCCAAGAAACCACCATTGAATTTGTTCTTCTCCCGCCCCACAACCCTCGTCCACCCCTTGGCAGAAATTTACCACAAACAAACATTTTAGACTCCCCAGTCCCCCTCCCAGTGGAAAAGTTTCCCAGCCACCAACCCCCAACTATAGGGCGAGGCCCCCCCACCCTCTTTTTTGGTGTGGCCACCCCAATTAGGTAGGAAAACCACACCCAAATTATAGTAAGGCCCCAAAGTCCCCCCCCCCCCCACCAAAGAAAATAAAAATAGGCAGACCAGATACGTAGATTGCCTCCCACCCCCCCTTTTTGGTAAGAAAGTATACCCCCTAAAAAAATTAGTCCAAAATATAAGTGCCACAGACTTTTTTCCTATTAGTAGGTTAAAAATTTTCCCCCACCTTTAGGTTATACCCCCTCCCCTAGAGTAAAGCTATATATCAGGTTGCCCCCCCCCACCCATAGGTATTTGGGGGAACCCCCTAAAAATACTGAAGGGGGGGCCACTTTTTACCTAACGTAATAGGAAAAAAGGTCTGACACTGTTTATCCTGACTAATTTTTTAGGGTTCCCTAATCTTAACCTAAAAGGAGCAAAGATTGGTTGAATATTATAAGGGGTCCACCCACCCCTCCCCCCACGAGTAAAAGGTAAGTTATATAAGGATTAATCCCCCCCCCCAATAAGTAAGGTACAACAGGCCCCCAGAGAGGTAATATGGATAAAGTCCCCACCCTAATAAGCAGTGTAACCTAGGTTTTTCCCCCCCCAGTAGATAGGTATATAAGGCCATCCAATAGGTAGAAACATTAAGGGGCCCCTCCCTTCCGTAGGTTTTGAACGTAAAAATAAAATAGGGCAATGTAAAAAATAAAGGGCCCCCCCCCTCCCCACCCCTCTAAATATTGTAGGTAACAATTAGATCCCCCCCAAAGTACCTGGGTAATATATTATGGGCCCCCACCCCATTAAAGAAAGAATAATTATAGGGGTCCCCCCAAGTAAAAAGTTAGATTTATTAAGGCATATAGGGGGTTTTTTTTGCCCCCCCCCCCAGCAGTTAAGTAGAATATGTTTTATATGGGGGCCCCCCAGTTGGCCACTAGTTTAGGTATAATACCCAAAAAAAACAAAAAAAAGAAACAATAACAAGAGCCCCCCCAGTAAGTTAAGTAGGTTACTATATAAGGGAACTCCCCAGTAGTTTAGGGTAAATATAATTGGGGGCCCCCCCCCCCAGTAAAAAGTTAAGGTAGGTTTAACATAGAGCCCCCTCAGAATTTAGGAAGTAAAATATTTATTAGGCCCCTCCTCCCCCAGTGTAGTTTTGGTATATATAGGGGCCTTAAAGTATTTATTAAAGGTAAATATATAGGAACCCCCCCCCCCCCCCCCCCCCAGGTAGTTAGGGGGTAGGTTTGTATAAATAGCCACCCCCAGTAGCAAGGTATAAATAGGTATATAGGGCCTTCCCATTCCAAGTAGTTAAGGTCAGGTTTACCAATAGAGGGCCCCCCCTCTCAGAAGGGTATCGTAGGATTATATGTAGGCCCCCCCCGCCTTCCCTCAGTTCCCCCCATTAAGGTTAATATATTAGGTCCTTCCCAGTATTTTAAGGGGTAGGTAATTATATGTGCCCCCCCCAGCCAAGTTTAAGGGTATAAGTTATAATATAGGGCCCCCCCCCCCCCCCAGTAGTTTTAGTCTATATAGGCCCCCCCCCATCAGTTTAGGGTAAGTTTTTAACATAGAAACCCCCCTCAAAAGAAGTTTAGAAAGGGTAATTTATGTAGGGCCCCCCCCCCGTCCAGTAAGTTAGGTAAAGTATAATAGTGTTTGGGGTCCCCCTCGCCCCCCAGTAATAAAAGGTAAAGGGTGTTTATATAGGGGGCCCCCCCCAGTAGTTGTAGGTTAGTTAATTTATGCCCCTAAAGTAGCTAGGGTTGTTATATAGGGGCCCCCCCCACTTAGTTAGGTAAATCAATAGGGCCCCCCCCCCACTAGTAAGGTATAAAATGTAATATAGGGCACCCCCCCCAGTTTAGTTTAGTTAATATAAAGGGCCCCCCCCCCCAGGAGCCTAGATAACATAAAAGGGGTTCCCCCCCCCCAAGTAGTAGGTAATATATATAGGGGTCCCCCCAGTAGTTTTAGTTAGGTTAACAGTCCCACCCCATACGAAAAAAAAAAGTTTTGGGGCACCACCCCCTATTAATCACCTTAATCATTGTTTTATTAAGGTTTCAAAGTTGAAAAAGGGGCTTGGGCTTTGTTGCTAAAAAACACCACCTCAAATTATGTTAAGGATCAAAAAAATGATTTTTAGATTAATAGGTGCCCCCAAAAACCTTTTTTTCATAAATGGACCTGTAAAATAATGGCCCCCCCCAATTAATAAGGTATATACAGGACCCTCCATAGCCTAGTAAGAAAATGTAATCTAGGACCCCTCCAGTAAAGTATTTAGGGTAAAAGGTTGGTAATATAGGCACCCCTCCCCGAGTAGCCTAGAAATATATGTAGGGGGGCCAAAAATCCAGTTAAGTTTAGGTATACATAAACCCCGCAACCTAAAGTAAGGTAGTGTATTTAGGGCCCCCCCAGAAGCCCTAAGATATATATAGGGGCCCCCCAGTAGTGGTTGGTAATGCTTAAGGGCCCCCCAGTAAGTTTTAATAAAGGTAAATAAAGGCCCCTCCCCAGTAAATTTAAGGTAGGGGAATATAGGTGCCCCTCCCCAGTAGTTGACTGTAGGGAAAAATATGAAGCCCCCCCCCCCAAGTAAAGTTTTTACCGTAAGGTTTTTAAAATATAGAGGGCCCCCCCAGTAGTGTTAGGGGTTTTTGGGTAAAAGACAATAAGCCCCACAGGTTGTTAGGGAAATATACATGGGCCTCCCCCCCCAGTATAAGGTGGTCCCCCGGATAAGGGGTACCCCCAGTATTGTTAGGGAGGTGTATATGGGGGGAACCCCCTCACTAGTTTTAGGTATATATAGTGGGGGCCAACCCCCATAGAAGGATTAGTTAGTTGTATAAGTAAGGGCCAACGCCCCCCATTTATTTTAGTTAAATATATAGGGCTCACCTGGGTTAATTACCTTAGAATTATATGGGGAACCCCCCCCAAGGTTAGTTTAAGTAGTAATATACAGGCTTCCCCAATTAAAAAAATAAATAATAAATACTCCCCCGCCTTCCCCCCCTCCCCTGTTACCTCCCCTCCCTCTTCCCCCATCCCCCCCCCGCTGAAAACCTGTTAAAAACCCCGGAATTGGGGCCCGAAGTGACCCATCATCAAGGCGGGGCCATGCCCCGCCCCCCGCCTTCCTGGAGAAGGACCACTTTCCGGTTGTCCTTTACTAAAGCCTTTCTAAGAACCAAGAGGAGGCTTTTTATGGCCTAATTGTTAACAGACAGCAAGCGCCAGTGATTGGTCCCATTACATACAACCTCCCCCCGCCTGGCCCTCCCAGAAGGCCGTCCGGGGTTGAAAAACAGTAATATCCCCCCCCCTGAAAAAAACCGTTTCCAGCAATTCCCCTCCCCACCAGCTGCTCCCCTGCCCAGGTGGGCAGCTGCCAATTTACAATTTAGGGTTTCGGTTGGGTGGTTGACCCATGAAATGCAGGCTGTTAGGGGCAAAGGGGGGGCCCGGTTGGTACCCCCCCCCCCTTCCTCTTGGCTTCCAGGGGCCTCCCTCACAAGTTGCCGAAAACCCCCGCTTAGGCCGAACCTCCCCCCCCTGTTAAGCTATTAACGCCCAACTTGACAATCATTCATCCCATCACTTATCAAAAATCATTTTATTCCAATCAAACCACCGTCCCATCATCCACCAAACCCACCTAATCCATCCCCATAACCCATAACACCATCATCCCCAATAAACACAACTAATTTATCCCCATACAACTATCCATCATCATCCTTTTGTTTTCCGCCCGCCATTTTTTATTAAAATCATCCTTCCCCTCCTCCATCCAGCAATCAAATTACCCACCCAATCAGCCCATCACCCATCCCCCACCCCCCCCCACAATCCACCCATCCCTTCTCCCATTATCACCATCAAACCCATAATCCCAAAAATTAAACCACCAAATCCCATCACTTATTATCAAATAAATCACCACCCTAAAATTTCTCCATCTCATTATATCTCAAAGTCAAACCAACAATTCCATCCCCAAGCTCCCCATTATCCCACCATCAAACCCATCACCCCAACAACCATTCATATTATACCCACTAAACGATCAATCATTAGCCTCAACCACTATCCCCTCCATCAATCCCAATCTTTGGTCTCCCCCCATTATTCAATCATCTCTTCCATCATCAATCATCATCCTATCACCCACCACACCAATCATCATCAATCCCAATCAGCCATATCTCTCCCATTACACCATCAAACCATCCAATTATCACGCACCACCCATCATCATTGTTAACACCACTGTTATCATCCAAATCAGTAAATCACAACCACCATTCCCAAAAGCATCCCATCACCTATCAAATCATCTGTTAAAAATAAAGTCCCATTTTTATCCCAATCCAGATCTGGCTGAGTTTTTTGTGGTGCACAAGTGCTTTTTTCCCCCCCCCCTCTGTTAGAGCCCAGAGAAAGGTTTTGTGTAAAAATAGCCCCAAGTCCCTTTTGTTAATCCCCCCTTTCTCGATAACAGCAAGAAAGACCAACCCTTTATTTTCTACAAAACAGATGAAAAATAGTTACAAAAAGAGATCATTAAAATCAGAGGAACCTGGAATAAAATCTCACGGAGCGGCCAAGCTTTCAGAGAGTCTTCGACGCATGAGATGAAGTCGCCCCTATGTTAGTGGCCCTGTTTGAGAGGACGTAGTGGTCCAAATGAATGGCACTAAGGTTTTCAAATTAGACCAGAATTTGTCTGTCCAAATAAGTCTACAATATATATTCCATCTATGAGGTAACGCCTCTAATCAATATTTTTCCTATTGTCCGCAAGACACCGTGTGAATTGGATCCATTGGAAAAACTAACTTAAAATTCACGTGTCTTTGAATTCGAATTAGTATTTCAATTTAAATGGGCGGGGTTGGTTTGAAAGTAAACCCCCTCCCTTTTTAAGGTTTTGACCTTTTGTTTAAAAAATTTTTGTATTGTAAATTTTAAATACCAATTAAAATATCCCCCCATACTTATATCCCCATATATATTAAAAAAAATTCCATAAAGATTTTTAAATTTACATTATTTATAATTTTAAATATTCCTTTTAAAATATCTTTAGGATACCAATCACTAATTTATTTTTCCATATTAAATTTCACAATTTAATTATTATAACTTTATTTTTTTAATATATTCCCCTATAAAAAATTATTTTTCTTTTTAAAATTAAAAATTTAAATTTGCTTACCCAAATTTAAAAATTTCCCTTAATATTTTATTTAAACTTTTTAATATCTCCATTTTTCCCACCCAAAACTCCATTATCATTATCCCCATTATTACCATCATCTCCATTATCACCACCATCATCATCATCATCATTATCATCATCTCCATTATTACCATCATCTCCATTATCACCACCATCATCATCACCATCATTATCATCATCTCCATTATTACCATCATCTCCATTATCACCATAATTATCATCATCTGCATTATTACCATCATCTCCATGATCATCACCATCATCATCATTACCATCATCATTCATCTCCATTATCACCATCATCATCATCATCATCATCTCCATTATTACCATCATCTCCATTATCATCACCACCATCATCATCACCATCATTATCATCATCTCCATTATTACCATCATCTCCATTATCACCACCATCATCATCATCATCTCCATTATTACCGTCATCTCCATTATCATCACCACCATCATCATCACTATCACCAACATCTCCATTATCATCACCACCATCATCATCACTATCATCATCATCATCTCCATTATTACCATCATCTCCATTATCACCACCACCATCATCATCATCATCACCATTATCATCTCTATTATTATACTTGTCATCGTCTCCATTGTCACCTCAATCACTATCATCATCATCATCACAACCGTAATCATCATCATCACCATTGTCATCTCTTTTATAATTATTATTATCATCATCATCATCATTTGTATCATCAGCATAATTATATCCATTATAGTTACCACCACCACCAATAAAATCATCTTCAGATTCTTCTCCACTGTCTTTGCTAGAGCTGTTCACTCCACAGCAATTCTTCAGACTCCTGGTGGAGCCCGTTGTGTAGACCCCTGCAGAGAAGAGACCCTGTGTAAGTGTTTAGACACATAAAAAAGAACACAAAATTCAAGCACATAATGTGATAAATCGACAACCTAATGATCCTCCCAGTGAGCCAAGTTCTGACCCAACAGAGGAGCCTCATCACAACCGGGCGCATGTGCTACCACCACTGCCTCCTCCACACAACTGGGTGCATGCACTACCACCACTGCCTCCTCCTCACAACCGGGCGCATGCACTACCACCACTGCCTCCTCCTCACAACAGGGCACATGAGCTACCACCACTGCCTCCTCCTCACAACCGGGCGCATGTGCTACCACCACTGCCTCCTCCTCACAACTGGGTGCATGCACTACCACCACTGCCTCCTCCTCACAACTGGGTGCATGCACTACCACCACTGCCTCCTCCTCACAACAGGGCACATGAGCTACCACCACTGCCTCCTCCTTACAACCGGGCCCATACGCTACCACCACTGCCTCCTCCTCACAACCAGGCGCATGTGCTACCACCACTGCCTCCTCCTCACAACCGGGTGCATGTGCTACCACCACTGCCTCCTCCTCACAACTGGGTGCATGCACTACCACCACTGCCTCCTCCTCACAATAGTGCGCATGCACTACCACCACTGCCTCCTCCTCACAATAGGGCGCATGCGCTGCCACCACTGCCTCCTCCTCACAAACGGGCGCATGTGCTACCACCACATCCTCCTCCTCACAACCAGATGCATGCGCTACCACCACTGCCTCCTCCTCACAACCGGCGCATGTGCTACCACCACATCCTCCTCCTCACAACCAGGTGCATGCGCTACCACCACTGCCTCCTCCTCACAACCGGGCGCATGTGCTACCACCACTGTCTCCTCCTCACAACTGGGTGCATGCACTACCACCACTGCCTCCTCCTCACAACCGGGTGCATGTGCTACCACCACTGTCTCCTCACAACCGGGTGCATGTGATACAACTACTGCTACCACTGCCTCCCCACAACGGGTCATGTGCTACCACCACTGCCTCCTCCTCACAACCAGGCGCATGTGCTACCACCACTGTCTCCTCCTCACAACTGGGTGCATGTGCTACCACCACTGTCTCCTCCTCACAACAGGGCGCATGCGCTACCACCACTGTCTCCTCCTCACAACCGGGCGCATGCGCTACCACCACTGCCTCCCCCTCACAACCGGGTGCATGTGCTACCACCACTGTCTCCTCCTCACAACAGGGCGCATATGCTACAACCACTGTCTCCTTCTCTCAACCAGGTGCATGCGCTACCACCACTGCCTCCTCCTCACAACAGGCCACATGCGCTACCACCACTGCCTCCTCCTCACAACCGGGTGCATGCGCAACCACCACTGTTCCCTCCTCACAATAGGGCGCATGCACTAACACCACTGCCTCCTACTCACAACCGGGCGCATGCGCTACCACCACTGCCTCCTCCTCACAACCGGGTGCATGCGCTACCACCACTGCCTCCTCCTCACAACCGGGTGCATGCGCTACCACCACTGCCTCCTCCTCACAACCAGGTGCATGCGCTACCACCACTGTCTCCCCCTCACAACCTTGTGCATGCACTACCACCACTGTCTCCCCCTCACAACCAGGTGCATGCACTACCACCACTGCCTCCTCCTCACAACCGGGCGCATGCGCTACCACCACTGTCTCCTCCTCACAACTGGGTGCATGCGCTACCACCACTGTCTCCTCCTCACAACTGGGTGCATGCGCTACCACCACTGCCTCCTCCTTACAACCGGGTGCATTCGCTACCACCACTGCCTCTTCCTCACAACCACGCGCCTGCGCTACCACCACTGCCTCCCCCTCACAATAGGGCGCATGCACTACCACCACTGTCTCCCCCTCACAACCGGGCGCATGTGCTACCACCACTGCCTCCTCCTCACAACCAGGTGCATGCGCTACCACCACTGTCTCATCCTCACAACCAGATGCATGCGCTACCACCACTGCCTCCTCCACACAACTGGGTGCATGCGCTACCACCACTGCCTCCTCCTCACAACTGGGTGCATGCGCTAGCACCACTGTCTCCCAGTCACAACCAGGTGCATGTACTACCACCACTGCCTCCTCCTCACAACCAGGCACATGTGCTACCACCACTGCCTCCTCCTCACAACAGGGTGCATGCACTACCACCACTGTCTCCTCCTCACAACAGGGCACACACGCTACCACCACAGCCTCCTCCTCACAACCGGGTGCATGTGCTAACACCATCTCCTCCTCACAACCGGGCACATGTGCTACCACCACTGCCTCCTCCTCACAACCGAGCGCATGTGCTAACACCATCTCCTCCTCACAACCGGGCACATGTGCTACCACCACTGCATCCTCCTCACAACCGGGCACATGCACTACCACCACTGCCTCCTCCTCACAACCAGGCACATGCGCTACCACCACTGCCTCCTCCTCACAACCGAGCGCATGTGCTAACACCACTATCTCCTCCTCACAATCGGGCGCATGCACTACCACCACTGCCTCCTCCTCACAACCGGGCACATGCACTACCACCACTGCCTCCTCCTCACAACAGGGTGCATGCGCTACCACCACTGCCTCCTCCTCACAACCGAGCGCATGTGCTAACACCATCTCCTCCTCACAACCGGGCACATGTGCTACCACCACTGCCTCCTCCTCACAACCGGGCACATGCACTACCACCACTGCTTCCTCCTCACAACCAGGCACATGCGCTACCACCACTGCCTCCTCCTCACAATAGGGCGCATGCACTACCACCACTGTCTCCTCCTCACAACAGGGCACACACGCTACCACCACAGCCTCCTCCTCACAACCGGGTGCAAGTGCTACCACCACAGCCTCCTCGTCACAACCGGGCGCATGCGCTACCACAACTGTCTCCTCCTCACAACAGGGCGCATATGCTACCACCATCTCCTCCTCACAACCGGGCGCATGTGCTACCACCACTGCCTCCTCTTCACAACAGGGCACATGCGCTACCACCACCATCTCCTCCTCACAACCGGACGCATGTGCTACCACCACTGCCTCCTCCTCACAACCGGGCGCATGCACTACCACCACTGCCTCCTCCTCACAACCGGGTGCATGTGCTACCACCAGGTCCTCCTCACAACCGGGCGCATGAGCTACCACCACTGCCTCCTCCTCACAACCGGGCGCATGTGCTACCACCACTGTCTCCCCCTCACAACCGGGCGCATGTGCTACCACCACTGCCTCCTCCTCACAACCGGGCGCATGTGCTACCACCACTGCCTCCTCCTCACAACCGGGCGCATGCACTACCACCACTGCCTCCTCCTCACAACCGGGCGCATGTGCTACCACCACTGCCTCCTCCTCACAACCGGGCGCATGTGCTACCACCACTGCCTCCTCCTCACAACCGGGCGCATGTGCTACCACCACTGTCTCCCCCTCACAACCGGACGCATGTGCTACCACCACTGCCTCCTCCTCACAACCGGGCGCATGCACTACCACCACTGCCTCCTCCTCACAACCGGGTGCATGCACTACCACCACTGCCTCCTCCTCACAACCGGGCGCATGTGCTACCACCACTGTCTCCCCCTCACAACCGGGCGCATGCGCTACCACCACTGTCTCCTCCTCACAACTGGGTGCATGTGCTACCACCACTGCCTCCTCCTCACAACCAGGTGCATGTGCTGCCACCACTGCCTCCTCCTCACAACCAGGTGCATGTGCTACCACCACTGCCTCCTCCTCACAACCGAGTGCAAGTGCTACCACCACTGCCTCCTCCTCACAACCGGGCCCACCACATCCCCTCCTCAAAAACCAGTCTTTACTCCAACAACCCCCCTCCCCCCTCAAAACCCGGGTGCATGCGACCACCTGTCCCCCCTCACAACCGAGTGCAAGGCTCCCAAACCCCTGCCCCTCCTCAAACCGGTGCATGTGCTAACCCCCACGCCCCCTCCTCACAACCGGCACATGTGCTACCACCACAGCATTCTCCTCACAACCGATGCATGTGCTAACCATCCTTTCCCTCACAACCGGGGCATGTGCAAACCACCACTTCTCCTCCCAACCGGGTGGTTCTACCCCCCAATTCCCTCCCACAACCGAGTGCAGGCCCACCTCTGCGTTCTTCACAACCGGGCGCAGTGCTACCACCACTGTTTCCCCCTCACAAGGGCCGTTTCCCCAAACCAGGTCTCCTGTCACCCCCGGGGCGCGTATCTACCAAAAAGCCCCCCTCAAACCCAGGAGCTTTGCTACCACCACATCCTCCCCTAAAACCAAACCATGCATGTACTCCCAAACCACTCCCTCCCCTCCTAAACCAGGGCATGTACTACCACCACTGTCTCCTCCTCACAACCGAGTGCATGTGCTACCACCACTGCTTCTCCTCACAACCGGCGCATGTAGCATACCCACCACTGGTTCCTCCTCCTCCTCACACCCGGGCGCATGTGCTACCACCACTGCCTCCTCCTCACAACCGGGTGCGTATGCTACCACCACTGTCTCCTCCTCACAACCGAGTGCATGTGCTACCACCACTGCCTTCTTCTCACAACCGGGCGCATAAACTACCACCACTGCCTCCACCTCACAACCGGGCGCATGTGCTACCACCACTGTCTCCTCCTCACAACCGGGTGCGTATGCTACCACCACTGTCTCCTCCTCACAACCGAGTGCATGTGCTACCACCACTGCCTTCTCCTCACAACCGGGCGCATGTGCTACCACCACTGTTTCCTCCTCACAACCGGGCGCGTATGCTACCACCACTGTCTCCTCCTCACAACCGGGCGCGTATGCTACCACCACTGTCTCCCCCTCACAACCGAGTGCAAGTGCTACCACCACTGCCTCCTCCTCACAACCGGGCGCATGTGCTACCACCACTGCCTCCTCCTCACAACCGGGCACATTTGCTACCACCACTGTCTCCTCCTCACAACCAGGCGCATACGCTACCACTACTGTCTCCTCCTCACAACCGGGTAAATGTGCTACCACCACTGCCTCCTCCTCACAACCGGGTGCATGTGCTACCACCACTGTCTCCTCCTCACAACCAGGTGCATGTGCTACCACCACTGCCTCCTCCTCACAACTGGGTGCATGTTCTACCACCACTGCCTCCTCCTCACAACTGGGTGCATGCGCTACCACCACTGCCTCCTCCTCACAACTGGGTGCATGCGCTACCACCACTGCCTCCTCCTCACAAACGGGCGCATGCACTACCACCACTGCCTCCTCCTCACAGCCAGGGGCATGCACTACCACCACTCCCTCCTCCTCACAACTGGGTGCATGTGCTACCACCACTGCCTCCTCCTCACAACCGGGTGCATGTGCTACCACCACTGCCTCCTCCTCACAACCGGGTGCATGCGCTACCACCACTGCCTCCTCCTCACAACCGGGCACATGTGCTACCACCACTGTCTCCCCCTCACAACCGGGCGCATGCGCTACCACCACTGCCTCCTCCTCACAACCAGGTGCATGTGCTACCACCACTGCCTCCTCCTCACAACCGGGCGCATGCACTACCACCACTGCCTCCTCCTCACAACTGGGTGCATGCGCTACCACCACTGTCTCCCCCTCACAACCGGGCGCATGCGCTACCACCACTGTCTCCCCCTCACACCGGGTGCATCCTCCCCACCATGTCCCCCCCTCAAAAACTGGGCCATGACTACCACCATCCCTCCTTCAATGGGTGCATGCCTACCACCACTTTTTTCCCCCTCTTCCGGGGGGCATGCGTACCACCACTCCCTCCTCCCCCCCGGTGCATGCATCCCCACCACCCCCCTCCTCCAATGGGTCGCATGCGCTACCAAACCACTGCCCCCCCACACGGGGTGTTTTCCCTACCCCTTTGTCTCCCCCCTAAAACTGGGCCAGTCTACCACCACTCCCCCCTACAACCGGGTACAGACGCTATCACCACTGCCCCCCCCCTAAAAAATGGGGCAGCGAAACCCCCATGTCTGTCTCCCCCTTTACAATGGGTGCATTCGTACAACGACTGCCCCCTCCCAAACGGGGTACATCCCTTACCACCACACCTTCTTCACAACCGGGTGCATGTGCTACCAAACCACTGTCCCCTCACAAAACTGGGGTATGCACCCCCACCCTGTTCCTCCTCACAACGGGGGCGCTGCAAAACCAAACAAACCCTTCTCACAAAGGGGTGCCGATACCCCCAAAGTTTATAAAAACCGGGGATGGTAAAAACCACCCCTCCTCCTCAAAAACGGGCACATGTGCTCCCCCTTCCTATGCATAAGGGTGCATGGTTTAAAACCACCCCCCCACTAAAGGGCCCATCTTTAACCAAAAACTGTTCCCCTTCTCAAAAAACCCCGGGTGATGCGTAAAACCCCTGCTCCTCCCCAAACAGGGCTGCGTCCCACCACTGCCTCCTCCTAAAATCGGGGCATGCGAAAACCACCCACTGTTCCCCTACAAACTGAGCGCACGTGCTAACCACTGCCTCCCCCTCACAACCGAGCATAACTACCCACTGCCTCCCCCTCAAAACCCGGGTGCTGCATACCAGCACTGTTCCTCTCAAAATGGGTGCATGCAACAACCACAGCCCCCCCTCAAAAAGGGGTGAATGCACTACCCCCACTGTCCACCCCAAAACCCCGGGCGATGCGTGCCACCAATGCTTCCTCCTCAAAACCCGGGGCCTTGCACTACCCCCATGCTTTTTCCCCCCTTAATGGAGTGCATCCCCAATCCACCCACTGCCTCCTCCCCATGGAGGCATGCAATACCAACCATTTCCCTCCTCCTCACACCCGGGTGCATGGTAAAACCCTGTCTCCACTCACTCCGGGCAATGCGTTACCCCACTGCTTCCCCCTCACAAGGGGGCGATGATACCCCCATCCCTCCCCCCCACCGGGGGTGCATGCGTTCCCACCATGCCTCCCCTCACAATCGGGGCATGCACTACCCCACTTTTCCTCCTCCAAACAGGCGATCACTACCCCACTGTCTCCCACCAAGGGCG
Organism: Phyllomedusa bahiana; assembly: GCA_025379985.1. NCBI lineage: Eukaryota > Metazoa > Chordata > Amphibia > Anura > Hylidae > Phyllomedusa > Phyllomedusa bahiana. The sequence continues at coordinate 577 of JAODAL010042570.1, read as the reverse complement.
CAGCGTACCACCACTTTTCCCTCCTCACATACGGGTGATGCGTACCCCATTTGCCCCCTTTAAAAATGGGCGCTGACTCCCACACTGCCTCCCTACAAAGGGCATGTGACCCCCCTGCTCCCTTCCCACAAAGGGGATCACTCCACATGCCCCTCTAAATAGGGGCCGTAGTACCAATGCCCCCTTAAAACCAGGTGCTGGCAACCCCCAAATCCCCCTCTCACAACCAGGTCATGTACAACCAACCATGCCTCCCCCTCACAAGCGCATGGCCCCCAAATCCTTTTTCCCACACCGGTGCAGTATACCCCCTGCCCCTCCTCACAACCAGGGGGAGCGTACCATCACTGTCTCCCCCCAAAACCCCAGTGAAGTGTAAACCATGCTGTTCAAACCCGGGCGCATGTGTACCCACTCCCTTCCTCCCCAAGGGGGCAATGTGCAAACACCGTCTCCTCTCCAACGAGTGATTGTAAAAAGCCCCCCCTCAAAAGGGGCATGCCAAACCCCCAAAACCCTCTAAAACGGGTGGTATGTACACACTTTTCCCCTCTCAAAGGGTTGTTGGCAATGTTCT